>JAGFPH010001701.1:80712-113067 GCA_018207615.1 Philaenus spumarius
AAGGGCCACTGCAATAGCTCATTTTTCCTATGGAAATTCGCTAATAACGCTTTAATTAGTTGTGTTATTCATTGTTTCATCAAACAAATAATATACCAGAGATCCATCATTGGTCGTTTGTAACTATTCGTAGACAGTTGAACGACAGCTTTCCAGTTTTAGCTTTGTACAATATTTATTCGACTTTGCACTTTACTGAGCTAGAAATGTTGACGCTCGAAGGCCTGTTACTGTTCTACAATTTATTGTGAACTTACGGCAATACTATGGGTTTGAGAACCTACGAGTATTATGTACACTATTATCAGAATTAATAAGATATTGTCAATAGACGTACAAAAACTTTAAATATTTTACAAATATTCGCAGAAATTAGGCCTAAATTTCGTGACCATTACATTTACATGAAATGTAGGCCTAACACAGAATTAAGTTCACTTGTTTTGTGTTTACTTGTTTGTGTTGTTTGAGCAACATGAACTACGTTTTTTCGTTCTTTTTGCAACCTTTGGCAGAGCAGCGATTAAAAAACAAAAACTGAAAATCCACAAAGAATTATTTTACTAATGCATTCAAAAAATAAAAACTTTAGGAAATACTAAAAACTTAAACGTCAAGAAAGGTCAAGGGTGTTTCTTTTATTTGTTTAGCTGTACGTTATATACAGGGTCGCACTTCCGTAACTAAAAAACTAATACAGTAATTCGATAAATTTGTATGTGTGAACATTCTACTTATAGGCTGTAGGATCTGATCTCAGAACAGTTATATATAAAAAAGAAAAAATATATTTTATAAATAACTAGCTGACCCGTACGGCGTTGCCCGTGGTTGTTGGTATTTTCAGTCTTTTTGACGTAATTGTAATTCTTTTTAAGTGTTTGTTGAATACCTGTGCGTATCCTACTGTGGTCATGAAAAAAAGTCTACGCTATTTAGGAAAGCACTGAAAATTGTATTCCTGTAAACTACTATCTAACATGAAAAAGCATTAAATATACCTATCGTTTTAATTTATAGTTTTTACTAAGTTTGACTCACTTAATTTCATTGACAATGTTGCGAGCACCTACGGCCTTAGAGGAAGCTACGTACCAAATTTCATTCCAATTCGTTCTTATAGGGATTTTTAGTAACTTTGACCCCCCTCCCCAAACCACCCTAAAATTTTGAATTTCTTTTAACCCTTTCTTAGCGAGGGTTTAAATTAGCTGGGGGTCGTAGAAAAGATATTTGAATCACTTTGTAACATCCGCGTTAATTTAGGATGTAACAAACTGGTTCAAATAGAGTTTGTAATTTTAAATGTATAGGCCTAATTAGTATAAGATATATATTGTTTAGTATTTAAATATAAAATATACAGTATATATCAAAATAAAGCTACGAATGTGATATTTTAATGGCATTTAGTTTAATTCAGATGGTTTGTTTAGTTTTCAATAAAATATGTTTAAACTCGTGTATGTTTATGGTTATGCATGGTGTCAAATAATTTGTTTGTTATTATTATTATTGATAGCGAAAATATGTTTTGAAAAGTATTAAAAACTTCATAGTTATGATATATTTTATATAAACAATATTTTAAGCAGCATATCTCTAAGTAGGCCTATATAGATATTTAATAACCAATATTTGAGTTGAATTATAATTCTGTAAGCATTTTTATTTGTGTTTGTTTATAGTTTTTCAATCTAACCATAAAAAGCTGTTGGTTTTGAAGAGTATTAAAGTGATTATAAATTTGCTATGTAATGTTGCTATGGTAATACATGTAAACAAACATAAGCTATTTTATACGAACAGCTGTTTTTGTGAGATATGGTTTTGAGTTCATACAATAAATGCTGTTCAGTTTCTTCCAAATTTGAAACTTTTTCGGGAAACTTTTCAAACTTTTCTTTACGTATAAACCTTCTATGAACTACTACAAACATTTTAAGAACAAAAATAGCCAAATCGGTCCAGCCGTTCTCGAGTTTTAGCGAGACTAACGAACAGCAATTCATTTTTATATATATAGATTCAGGCACATACTAAAGATACAGATTCGAAATTTAGCCGATGTAGAAGGCTTCCTTTTCACACATTAATAATGTAGGAAAATAGCCTCATCTTTTACTGGTAAAGCTGGTTTCTACAGGTGCATTTTTAGTAAGATCAGTTATAATTTTTTATTTTGCTCTTCCTACCTTTTCTGCAACTATCCAGCCCTCATATCAAAATTTGTAATCTATTTAAATTGAATCTGATATGAATTATTATAAGGGGCCATAAAACTTGTTACCAAAAATGCAAAGTAAAAATTGCACTTCAACTTACATTTCAATTTAGTACTTCACTGAGTTACAGTCCGCTAGATTTTAAAGGATTTAAAAAAAAGCTAAATATGCCAAGGGGTAAAAACATTAGATTTTTGAAAGTATCATAAATTACTTGTTCGGCTCACTGTAAAAAATGTATAATGATCAAGTTTGTAGAGTGCAAAATATAGTGTTAATTAGTAGTTTGGGGGAATGGGTTTTATGTTTAGTTATTTCACTCTTGGCAAATTTATTGTTTGTTTTACGAGTTGATCAAAGTCTAATCGAAACTCATCACGCCTGGTCATAATTTGAACATATCCGAGATAATAGTTCATGAATTCTAATCTTTTGTTTTTTGTTCACCTTTGTGACCTTCGCACGTGATCGTTTCAGAAAACGGTTAATAATAAACAAATAATAAACAACTAGTTGTTTCATTTATTCGTTGTTTAATATTTAACTTCTGATAAAAACACCACAAATATGAAAACAGCTGCACTTTTATTTATGCGGTACGATGCCGTTAACAGGATAGTACCGGCATGGCACATTTAACGATTTACATTAAATTGATATTATTAAACATTGTCATGTTCTTATTCTCCATGGGAAAATTCGCTAATTACTAAAATGTAATAAAAACTTGTTAATAAAAAATACCAAAAAATTTATTGCGAAAATATTATCTATCTTACTCCATTACTTTCAATTACCATATTGAATGTTTTGGAGGCTGTGAAATAACTTTTAATGTTCAGACTACCTCGCAAGAGTGATACCTGAGGATGGATGTTTGAGTCATCCGAAACCGCGATAGTATAAATATCAAAAAGTGGATCATTAGGCGGATAAGTATAAGGTGTTTATAAACTTAAAACTGTATATTGAAATCAGTGATCCGGAGACTATTCCGTAATGAAAAATGTATTGTTTATTAAATTTCAGAGACCCTACGTATATACCCAGTAGCTCCGTTTCTATTCCGCAGGTGCACCAAATCTTACAAAATGCCCGGTTCGGATCTAGTCGTCGAGAAAGGAACCCGTGTTATACTCCCTATCATGGCCATACAGAACGACCCTCTCTACTACGAGAACCCCGAAGTGTTCGATCCAGACAGGTTCCAAGATAACAACTTCAAACCCAGCGGGAAATATTTGCCGTTTGGTGACGGACCGAGGATCTGCATAGGTAAGTGAAAACAAGAATTGAAAATTCGCTTACATACTTGAATATAAACAGGATGTTAACACAATTATTTTTAATTAAATTACTAAATCTTACTAAAGACTTTTATGTTTTGCGGATCCAAGAGTTTTGCGCAAAATCGACTGTTGTAGGCTTACGACTACAGTTCAAATTACAACAGATATTTGTAATAAAGTTTGCAGTGTTTACAAAGGTCATACTAGTCGAGCCCATACGTCATAGCATCTCCCTAGCCTTCTCAATATTTACTCCGTTTACCGAGTTTGATGAATTTACTCCCGTGCGTTTTCACCCAAAAAAGACTACACTATAATAATCAGCTGAAGAGTTTCTGCAGTTGAGAAGTGTTGCCAAGTTAAGCTAAAATTAAAATAGAGAAAGACGTGTGTCTAGTCGCTATGGTCTAGCCGCTCCTATTGTACCGTTTGACATGGCAACACATCTTGTTTTTTTTATAGTCAGTTTTAGTATTTTTGTTGAACATCAGTGTACTAAATATTTGCACATTATAAATATTTACGAACTAATTTAAAATCACTTTACAATACTGTATTTGTTTAAGAGCAAAACACGTGTTTGTGTTTGTTTAGAAATGAATTAAGCATCTCATACATACAAGACGTAAGTTATTTAACTTGGCTAGGGAAGTTATTTTTCTAATTGCGGTGTCGAACCTAATTTGCATGATCTCAAGGTAGACATGGTCTCGTGTTAGGCCCATATTTCCTTAAACGGAATCAAGTGTCAAGGTTTGTTTTTAACCAAGGTATTTTAAATTAAGGCATGGCGGCAAGCTGGAGTGTGCATCTTCTTGATAAACATGTTCAGAGAACAATTATTTATCTGGATTCCATGTCATTTGCACAACACTCAACCGATTTCTAGCTTGTAAATATAGTCGAACCTAAAATCATCATTTAAGTTTTTTTTCTTTAACACTGCAAAAAAACAGTGACTTTAAACGCCTATCATCATTTTAGGTTGATAGTGATAATTTAAATCTAAAATGCCTCTGATCAACAAATTGATAAATGTTTACACAAGCATAGGTCAAGAAATATTTCATTGTTTCTTTTAATCAATTCCCGTAGATTATTTTTTATCTTATTTCTTTTATTTGGATGAAATTAATACAAATTTGGTAAATTAGTACAACGTTTTTTACAAGTGCTCAATGTGAGCCGCATATATTACACTTCATCTGTGTCACTTCTTCTTTTATTACTATATTTTGAATAAAATTATTTACCAACATCATCGGTTCATTATTGCCATCAACATTATTCTTGACTCTTCAATTCCTTTGACTCCTGTGCACAAAATATTTCCTTCAACGTCATAGTATCTTTGTCCCCTCTAACTATATACTTTTTTCGACTCACAGAACTCCATCAGTAGTTTTATTTTTACTAAGTGTTGTTATCAACTAAAGTAAATACTTTCTGTTCCAGCGATGAGGTTTGCAGTGCTTGAAGTGAAGATGGCAATAGCCAGAATAATGGCTGAGTACAACATCAAACTCAGCAGCAAAACTAAACCTCTAGAATTTAAGAAATCTGCTTTCATACTTATGCCTGTCGATGACTTCTTCTTTGATTTTGACAAGCGAGTAAAGTCATAATCAAGAATAGTGTTTGTATTTCTTGGTGAACAACAGTATCTCTTTTTAGGGACCTGATAAATAATTAATTGTCAACCAATATTATATAAATGATGAGAAACACTGACTGTTTGACTGATTGTCTTAGGGCATAACTCTGTAGATTTAACTTTAACAATACAAGATGTAATCAATTTAACTATAAATGTTATTAAGTTTATGAAGTGCATAGTTTTAAGAGATGTTTTATTTTAACCGTTATATTTTATATTAAATTTATTTTAATGTTTAGTTTGTTTCCTTCTTGCCTCCATAATGTGGTATCCCAATTGAAATGTGGTTCCTGAGTACGATTAATTGGAGTCAAATTATTACCTACTACTTGTTTTAAAAACTTTGTACCAAGTCTATACCTTAAAGAAAATCAGTAGAATGTTTTCAAATATTTCACAAATTCTACAATGCGCACTCTTATTTAAACTCTTACAAGGAAAGGATTTTTTGGCGCAGTGGTTACCGTGGTTGTCCATTCTGCTACAGTTTCAACTTATAAAGCAGGCAGTGGAGCAGGTTCTCGACTATGCCTAGTTACTAGTTTCATGCGCTAGAAACACACCGGCGCGATCATCCACCTTCATGGCATAACATAAAAGCACAAAAACAATATTTTTTTCGAACAGATGTGTTGCTGATATAGGTCTGAGAGATAACCCACGAATTTTCACTATTTTTAAGCTATAAAATAAAAAAATTGCAAAATCAAATCAAAATACCCTTTAAAAAAACCACAATACTTTTGACCTTTCATTTCGTCGTAAAATTATTGATACACTTCCATAATGCTTTTTCCCATAAACACTTGTTCTTTTAAATTACCAAAAATTGTAGGGGCTTTATATAGGGGACTCCGCTGTCCTTCCAGTAGTTAAAGGTTGATGTAAAGAAGAGATAAAGGCAAAAGAAGACGAAGATAACAGCTATAGCCAAGTCGTAGGTTAAAGAATCTGACACGACCGCCATGTTTGTGTAGAAATTGTTTGACCTGAAACAAAGAAACAAAATGAAAGAAACTTATAAACGGTAATGTAATTATATACAAAGTTTTGTTACAGCCTATGATGTTACAGAAAAGCGACTCTAGTGTAGCGATTTTAGATTTAACACGCATACGCCACAGTAACCGTGAGCATTGGTTAGTCATCCACCGACCAGCTTGTTTCTAATGGTAAGTCTCTAAAATATATTTTCGAAAATCATGGCGTCTGGAAGTGTAAATTACGAAAGCACACCTTTAAGGTTAGAAATGAATTTAACGCCTACAGCTTCAAGACCGCTTCAAATCATCCATGTAGATAGTGTTGCTCTTGATAAACAAAAATGTCTAAGCATTGTTGGTAGCTTTTCTAGATAAGCGCAAGTAAATCGTATTGCAGGTGCACAAGCAGCCGTAATAGTCGATAAACTGTAGAATTACTTTTCTCATTATGGTATTCCAGAAGTGATAGTTTCAGACAATGGCACATAGTTTAATAACAGGTTAGTAAAAGAATTAATTGATGGACTTACACGAAATAAAAATTCATTTTATCAGTACACAACACCCAGCATCTAATGGAATGGGAGAAAGATTACATTCAACATTCGACTATTAAACAACCTACCCGAATTTAAGAATGTCACAATTGTAAATAAGGTAAAATACGCCATTATTGCTTACAACAACAGCATACATTCAGTTACAAAACTAACACCATTCGAAGTATTGTACGGACACATAAATTCAAATTCACTTTTAGATATCGACATAGACAATTCATAAATGATTATATCACGACACACAAGGAAAGAACACAAAAGTTATACGAATTAATCAGGGAAACTAACCAAGTAACGAAGGAAAATATCCAAACCAAAATATCAACAAGGAAACTCAACCCGAAATTCCATCCGATGTTATGTTAAAACCATACAGAAACAAAGTAAAACTAAAAACAAATATAATAAAGAACAAATAGCTTCATTAAATCCGGGAAGAAAATCAGCAAAATCTCAAGCGAGACACCACAATACCAAGCAAAAGATTGATTTAACAAAAATTAAAAGACTAAGAAAAATAAATGCAATTCCACAATCTAACCCTTCCGTAAATCCTGTTCCAGGTCCCTCCAGTTCCTCAAAGGAGCCGCCTCCGGAACAACCGAAATAAATGATATCACGCAAAATGCGGGAGTAATCCCAGTTGAGCTAGGTGTGGCAAAACTGAAGTCCTCATGCCATACGTTTGTTCATTACTTTAGTTTAGAAGGAATATTTACTCAATTGAATAATTTATAGTCCTGTTATAAAGATGTGTTAAATTGTTTTCATCAAAACGGTGTTAATTGTTTTGCACATTTAAATGAGAATGTTGGATTTGTAACAGATAATAGTAATAAGGTTAGAGACGTTGTTAATTATTTTAAGTTTATAAATCACACAAGAGAAGTGATTTATGAAAAATTAGAAATAATCTCTCTAGAAAAAAAAACATAGAAATAAAAGAGGTATTGTTGATGGATTAGGGTCAATAGTGAAACTCATTACTGGATATCTAGACGGTGGTCAAACATATGACAAATTGATAGAACACATTAAACACAATCAGATTAAAAATCAAATTACATCTCAATATTCAGTTAATACGGAAAGTTAATTAAAACATATAATTTAATTATATGTTTTGTGTGAAGTGAACTAAAGAAACCGACAGTGTTTCTAACACGTAATTGCCGACACTAAAGTTGCTATGCTATTGCATCATTTATTTGTAATTCGAAAAGGGAATATAATTAAAAAAACATATAAGTTTATACTTTCAATAATTTTTTTCATTTCGGAAACCTTTTGCACTTTTTTTATTCGCAAAACTACTTTTTACATTGTTTCAAATTTTTGCAAACGTGGTGCCTACTAATACGGGATCCCCCACTTCCCGTGATATAGCCTTGGGCCATCATTGAATATAATAGCACTAGTATGGCGTTGGACTCAAAACAAACCAGTTCAGTGTGAAACGCGAGTTAAATAAAACTTCGCTTATGTGCGACAACAGCAATCGTATTTAAGGTAAAATATTTGTTATACTATATTTGTATAGTTTAGGCCTACTATAATTTAACATATTTTCGTTGTTAGTTTTTGTTACTTCGGCTCGCAATAAAATGCCGAAGTATTGAAATCTTGCGAAAATTCTAAAAACTTTTCTCGACGTTTTCGAGGTCTCTGAATACGAAGAAATACAAAAATTTGTTGTTCGTCTGTCTGTATGTGCGTCTGTCTGTCTGTGGACTCGATAAATGCACTCACATACATCGTAGAAAACTGTTGGTGCCAAAATCTTCGTAATTTTATTGCGGAGAGTTTAAAAGCTTTTGAGCTTTCTTGCGTGCAGCAACGTGATGTGCGTGGCAAAAACGTCACATTTTTTAGTAAAAAAAAAAACACACACGAGCCGAAGACTAGAAAAAGTCTTTTCACTTTGTTTATTATTAAAACTAGAACCTGTTTAATCGGCTAGAATGAAATATTGTTTCAACTTAACACTTATAGTTGAATTTTTTAAATCTAATCAATTACCTATGGAATTTTGTCAACCGATATGTACAAAAATGAAGTATTAATTTATTTCGGGTTTGTAAAACCAGTTAACATGTACCAGTTTGAAGCCTAAACATTCCGATTCGCTCAAAAAGAATTTTTAAATATATCATCTCCATTTAAGTTTGTCAAACAAATTCAAAATATAAAGTCCTTTAAATGCCTTCATGTTATTAGCGAATTTCCATAGGAAAAATTAGCTATTGCAGTGGCCCTTATGGTAAGACCCAAGGTCAGGAGTAGCAAATGAGCACCGATCATGGTCCCCAGAACATGTTTTGGGGTGTCATTAAAAATAATATATATAATAATAATAATTTTATTTCCAGAGTTTGTATTACAATTCTCCTTACGTTCTTGGAAATTATACCAATTACCGCTACCAGTTTTAGGTAACTGGTTTGTAATAAAAACAAAAGAGAAAACAAAACAAAAACATATAAATATACAAAATAAATTAGTCTCCAATATCAATCAATTACTCCGGTGCCACTGCAGCTGTCTGATTCGATGTATCACTACTTCCAATAAAAACATAATACTAGGAATAAATTTACATTTTGACATAAACTAAAATAAGAATACAATTTTACAAGGTAAAGACAAAAATACATAAATACAGAAATATATAAGTGTGTTCGCACTCTAGCGGCCGCATTTTAAGTCCGAAAGAAAACATAGCATGATTATGTGTATAGAAAGTAATATATATATATACTTGGGAAAACCCCTGCGTGCTCCGCACGCCAACCCCGATGGAACTTTCTATACACATAATCGTGTTATGTTTTCTTTATAATAAAGGTGTAGGATTAATAATAACCCCAAAGCTAAGATGGTAAATAATGTTAAATGTTCAGATCAAATTACTTCGTATATTTTATAATATGATATAATATGATTTTTGAGTTTCATTTAAGGCTTTTGCTGCATAGGCTAGCCATTTTGTGAACTATCCACAGTTAACACTGTTGGTATATTAATGTAAAGAAATTGTAAAATAAGCTTACATGTGAGTATATTTTTTAATTTGTCAAATGCTACTTGTTGTTAAAAACCCCATTGAAATTCTTCTTTTTTACTTTCTCCACCCTATACGTAGTATATGAAGAAAGTATTGTTTTCATCCAAATTTTCGAAATTGAATTTTTAGTGGAATTATCTGTTTTGGTACTCCCTGAACCCCCCAAATATTTTGAGTGGAATTATTTGTTTTGGTGCTCCCTGAACTCAAAAATGTGGTTTTTTGGTGATGTCTGTCCGTGTGTCTGTGTGTCTGTAAGGATGTGTACAGAGCTGGAGACCATACCAACGGTCCGATTTGATGAAATTTGGTATGTAGGTGTAGTTCTGGAATATCCCCATGCGTTTTTTTTTTTAATTTTTGATTTTTAAGGCGTTTTGCCCCCCAAAAATTGACAAAAAACGAAAAAAATCTAAATTTCTCAAAAACGGCTCTAACGATTTTGGTTAAATTTGGCTTATTTGTAGCCCTTAATGTACCCTACCATTTGCAAAAAACCGCATCTTTCTAAAAATTCTCGTTTAGGCAATAATAATAATAACTGATTTTTGGGGGTTTTTGACCAAAAAGGGGATTGTTTTTAAAAATTGTTCAAAACCTTTTTTTGTGCATTTATACAGGTCTAATTGACATGTGTTTGAAATCGATAGAATAGTTTAAATAATAATAATAATATAATATGGATATGTTTTACATGCATCTAATATTTTCCGTGGTAACATTTTCCTACTTTTGCAATTCTAAATAACCACCTCCTATGCTACTCTTGGGAAGGTATAAAGTTTCAACTGGGAGAAAGTATGTGGCAGTTATCTGGTACCGTTTATTTCTTTAATATTGATCTTAAGTGCTCTGTTAACTCATAAACATTTGCTTTATAAATTGACTTACATATGTGTTAAGCCTAAAAATCTTTCTATTTTCTGCTTTTAGGTGCTTCCATACTGGTAATAGCTTTAAATTTATTTTTTCATCTACTCATTTTGGTATATTTTGTGTCCTAAATAATAAATTTGGCTTCCACTTATTTTGCATTTTTCAAAATTTAATTTTATATTTTCTAATCGCAATTCATTCAACACTAAATTAAGTCTAAATGGTCCGAATGTTTTGAAAGTTTGATATCTTAATCTCCTTGAATACACCCTATTCCACTAAATACATCTTTCTATTTGTCTAGTACAGACAAAGTAGTTTTATTATTATCGTTTACAGAATTATAGAATTATTATTTTCTTAATTAGGCCTTGATTCGCATAATGCGTTACTTTTGACATTATAGACCTTTTAATTCAATTTAAATCATTTGATCTTGACAAACCTCAATACAAGGAATAGAATACAAGGAGCTTAGCATCTCTACTATGTAAAATACTACAACTCTACTTTCTTGTTTGTAGTTGTAAATAAAATTTACCAAAAATCTTTAATTGTTAACCTTTAAATGATGTCACCTTAGTACTAATTTTGTATTTTGACTTCATCAAATATTTATTTTGTGATTATATTTACTTCCGCTCCTGTATCAATTTTTAAAGTAACTGGCATATTTTCTACTAACATTTCAGTGCACCTTCTGCTTACCTCGACTTTTTTCAGAAATTACTTTAATTTCACCCAAAAATATTATTATTACTTATCACTTGTCATAACGATATTAAGTTTTTTATTTTGCACATTTTTGAAAAATTATTTAAAGCACTACACATGGCACATTTCTTGCCAAACGCTGAACACTTGTACATTTTATGCTCATAACGCACTTAGAATAACACTTTTTGTTGAAGTTATTCTCGAAGAGTACTGCAGTAGCATTGTAGATTTGAAGGTTCGCCATCTCTTCTTATGCGTTGTATTCTTTGGTTGGAATGCGAAGACCAGCAGCTGTTTGATGAAGGTGAACTTTGATTCCGTTGCCATCTTTCCGGTTGATGGCTGCCCACTTTGTTGTACACGTTTGCTTCTTTTTTTGTTTCTGCAGAATGTACATTTTCAAGTTGTAACTTGACCCTTTCTTCATATGCGGTTCCACATATTTCTATGGCTTGATTTAGAGATGAATCATAATGCTTAATAGAATATCTTTTATAGTTCTATCTGTAATTAAAGAGTCGGTTAATTGAGCAAAATAACAAGTGGAGATTAATTCATTCAGTTGGGTAACCCGGGATTGCGCCGAAAATGCAGTCCTAATTACAGGGTCGAAAAAGGTTCTCTCTGGCATGCACCGGGATTGCGCCGCCCGGCTAGCCCAGGTATGCGGTACAAAAGCATTGTTTTGAACAAAATATAACGGGTTTAAATGAGGAAGGGTATATCGGAAATAAATTATTGCTGTATGTATACGGCGAAAGAATCGTAACAATTTGAATAAGGTAAATGTTACCGAATAACCTAACCTAACCTTGTTTGTTGAGTGGTATTACTTTTGCTTGATTTCATGTGTAGAATCACATCCTGAATTTTAAGAGTGCCTTTTTCAAGTATGGCGCATCATATGGCATAACATATGAATGGGGCACTTTCTCAGAAATTTAATTACAAAAGAAAAGCCCCAGCGGCGCAATACCGGTGCATTTGGCGGGGGGGGAGGTAGATTTCGGTGGCGGCGCAATCCCGGTAGGCTACCTGGACCCTTCGGTGCTCCAGTGGACCGACGCAGTTCTGTCACATAATTGTCAATTGATTCGTCCGTTTTTCGTTCACGTAAAAAAATATGTCTCATTCATATTATACGTTTTCAAAACCTTATCGTCTACCGTGCTTAACAAAAGAGCTATTACACTTGACTTGCTTTCTGTAATATTATATTTGAAACTTTTATTTGAAAAATAACCAATTTGTGGACATGTTACCCGTCCACGGTAGTTCCGACGGCACTTTGATATTCGGAGGTTGATGAACCGAGATAGACGATTTTCGCTTTCATTTTTACCATTCATTTTTCACCAACACTTTAAAACTTGCATTTACTCAATCTTTTTGTATATTGTAAAAGTATTCAGACTGCCAAATATTCGTATTTGAGCCTACTACTTTACATTCCGACTGCTCGTCCTACCGACTGCGTGATGCTACGTCAAGTCTGCCGAGCACTGAAATTGAAGTAACGTAGACCTTGTCTGGTCGCTGACTCACTTTATTCTGGTTCTCTCTAGTACAAATATAATAATCCCTGTTTACCTGGTATCAGACCTATCTATACATGGGCAGAGATGGACGGTCCATTTACTTTAATCTGAACTGAGTTTACTGCTAAGAACGGTTTAAACAGCACTTGAGATGTGTTTTAATCTGAATTTAACACTCCGCATTAGAAGATCTAATGTTTTGTATGTAGTATCATTGTATTTGGATAACCTAATAGAACTCCGATCCAATGCAATATTTCGTTCCACTGGAAATTCGTCGATAGTGGCGCTATCTATTGGGGAAACGACGGAAGCTGTGTGAAACACCAATACTACCAATGATTTCTCCCTAGCGCTACCTCGCGGCGCGATCATGCACTATTTTCCCGATTACCTTTTTTTCGGCACACAGTCCCCGTATGCATGCATGATCTATTTTATTACTCATGATATATGTACGTTCGTCAACGATTATACGTTACATATTTTTTTTATTAAGCTTCCAGACACCATGATTTTCTAAAATATAACTTAGTGAATTTACAGTTAGAGGGAAGCTATCTCGCATGCGCGTCTCCGTGGAAGACTAAAGCAAGCTGACGGTTACAGTTATGAAAGACAGGTGGCGTATGCATCTTAAATATAAAATCGTTAAACTAGAATCACTTTTCTGTAACCTCATAGTCTGCAACAAAATTTTGTATAAAATAACCTCATCATTTATAACTTACTTTCATTTTGTTTCTTTGTTTCAGTAAAAACAATTTCTACACAAACATGGCGATCGTGTCAGATTCTTTAGTCTACGACTTGGCCATAGCTGTTATCTTCGTCTTCTTTTGCCTCTATCTCTTCTTTACATCAACCTTTAACTACTGGAAGGACCGCGGAGTCCCCTATATAAAGCCCCTACCATTTTTTGGTAATTTAAAAGAACAAGTATTTATGGAAAAAAGCATTACGGAAGTGTACCAATCATTTTACGACCAAATGAAAGGTCAAAAGTACTGTGGGTTTTTTGAAATAAAAGCGCCAATTTTGATGGTCTTGGACCCTGAGTTGGTGGAAAGGGTTTTAATAAAAGATTTCGATCATTTTTACAATCGAGGTCTCTCTGCCGACGAAAAACACGATCCATTGACTGTAAATCTGTTCAATTTGGAAAACAACCAATGGAGAAACTTGAGGTACAAACTCACGCCAACATTTACCACGGGAAAGTTGAAAGGAATGTTCGAACAGCTGTGCAAATGCGGCGGACGACTGATTAACTGTATCGAAGAGGAATCCAAAATAAACAAATCCATCGAGAGTAAAACGTTGCTGTCGAATTTCGGCCTTGAAGTCATCGGAAGTGTGGCTTTCGGTCTCCAGCTGGACAAATACAACGAAGCGTCTCAAAACTTTCGTAGAGTTGTTGAGGTTTTGTTTGAACCTAATAAGATGCAGATGCTACGATTCTTCGCCGTCCTATTCGCTCCAAATTTTTCCAAAAAGATCGGTTTTAAACAGTTCTCGAAAGAGTTGGAAGATGTTGTCATGAAACTGGTGCGAGACGTTTTGCAGTACAGAAAGGACAACAATGTAATTAGAAATGATTTCTTGCAGTTGTTGTTGAATCTACAGAAACAAGAAAAAGAAGGAAAGTTGCAATTCGACAAAGACATGTACCACGATCCAGAAGATGATGTTATTGACCAGATGAAATATGTTTCTAAAGTAGAAGAAGAGGAAGTATCTCCGGACGATCATAAAGGTATGTAGACTCTATTGTTAAGGATATGTTTCTTCTTTCTTGATCCAATTCTTTTTAACATTCAAAACATCCACACTATTAAATGAAAAAGTTCACTTCCAGTGAAACATTATATTCGACAGCATCCTTAGATTAAAACCCTTTCAGGCAGAAGACACGAACCCCGCATTGCAAGGTCATTCAGTACTGACCAGATAATGACAGAGTGAACTCATGCGTGATTCACATCAAGTTGTTTTTTTAAGAATTAGTAACGGTGTGATGTTTTCTAAGTGTTGTATTTTATGATGCATGTAAATATGTGTTGTGTGTTTTTATTTGAAATTTGACGCGCATTTATACAAATGCAAATGAAAATAAATTTTGACAATGCCTAAATGAAACAGGTGAAACGATCGTCAGAGACTAAGAAATAAGTTACTGGATTGTGAGCAGAACACAAAAAAGGTATTTACATTTATATAATAGTAATAGCTGACCCGTGCGAAGCAATCGTATTATAACTTACTAACAGTGTTTTATTAATTTAAATCCATGTTTAAGAGAAATAATTTTATTATTGTTATTATATATTTTTAAACAACTTATCAACTTTCAGAAGGTAAACAACAACAAATAGGTGTAGCCACAATGCTGTTTATAACCATGCTTACAATTAATTAAAAATAGCAATGTAGTGGCGTAACGGCAGCTCTCCAGCTGGGTATTGTTATCATTAGTGTTGCCAACGCCAGGAAAATATCCCTACAACTTACTTGATCTTACATCACTGTTACTTTTGGATTCTTTATTTCTTCTTTTTTTTCGTATAATTGTATTTTGTATATTTCTCCGGTGTAGCGGTTAAGAAAAGCTTTAAAATGATGCCTCATTCGTGTAATTTGATGATGTATTAAGGATGTTATGGCGTACCGACAAAAAAATGGCCTTGAGAAATAATATATGTGCTTAGTCCATAAGGCAAAACAAAACAATATACATTACTTGGTTGATTAATACCGCGTAAAAGAGGGATTTAAAGACATATGTTTATAGACTGTTTTTTATTATTTATTTTGACTACTCCCTGAATTATCTCCGCGCATCGTAGAAACGTTTTTTATAGAAATATATGTATACACTCGTGAGTTAACCATGGTTTTTGGGTGTAGAGACTATGAAACGAAACACTTTGAATGAAGAAAATCGCACTATGGTAACGAGTGCGATAGGTACTTTCTTCAAAACCTACCTAAAACAGGTTGCTAATTAATTGAGATAATATTTTATCGCTAAAGTAAACTCAAAGAGTAAAATCACTTAGTAAACATAGATAAGTAGATAAGTTTCTGTAACAATATGAAACTATGCTGTCCCAAGTATAATTCCTCAATGTCAAATTTGTGATACTTCCTAAATAGGTCAAGGCCTTCTGTATACCTAGACTAAATTACTTAAGAAGAATTACCTAAATAATATTTTATCTTTGTGCATGTTATTATTAGCCTATTGATTTTTAATTATTAATTTTTAACGCGTTCTTCAAATTTCTTTAGGATAAAGTCTAACAAGCTAATAAAAACATTGTCTGTCACAAACTCGCATTATATAGCACAAGTTTTGTATCAAAATCTTCCGGGCAAGCTACGTCTGTTTAAAAATTATAAGTTATTTAATTTTAAAAGGCTTATTAATGAATGGCTGTTAGATATTAATCATATCGTTCGCTCATTGTCTGATATGTACCGACTGAATTACTGGTCTAAGGTCCAACATGTATTTTTCACCACACTACGATGTTTTCAGCTATTTTCGGAACGTCATTTGGAGGCCGAAATTAGCTCTTTTCTGCCCTAGGGCCGTAAAGTCAGCTGTTCGTTTATCTTATCTTCTAAAGCGAGAGATAATTGTTTGTCTGCTAAATGGATCTGGAATCTCCGTCTAAGGATTTTTGATTTTTTGATTTTATATTTGGCTTTTGGCCACGAGAAATCGATTGGAAATGGTCACCAATCTGGGAAAATTCGTTTTCTACGTCTTTTTATTAAATTAAAAAGTGAAATTTGTCCATTTTAAACAATACAAAGCACAGCTGATGCAAATTTTTTCAATGCCATTACAATAATCATCTGCTTTCTTTTAAACTGTATATTTTATTAGAGGTAAGCCTAAATGTTGTATCTACTTATAGTTACCATGGCAACGATTACATAATAAACATACCCTTTATTTAGTTGTTTAATGTTATAGGCCTAACCTAAACGATGTTCACGGAAATTTGCAATAATAGTAGTTATTGACGTGAGCGAACTAGGCCCTAGGAATAAATCGATATTGAAATAATACTTTAATTTAGGCCTGACGTATTTCTGAGGCATAGCGTTGAGATTGTGGTTAATCCTTTAAACTGTATTTTTATTACAGGTAAGCCTAATGTTGTATATACCCTTTATTTAGTTGTTTAATGTTATAGGCCTAACCTCAAAACTCAATAATCCAATATTTATTATTGAAATCATAGCCCTGCTTATAATCGAGCTTTAGCTCGGTCTCCAGGTACTTCAATTAAAATATGAACGTATATCTCAACACAATTTCGTTATGAAATAGGCCCATATGGCAAATGATTCAATAGGTATTGCCGACAGACTAGTGGCACACACATGATTGTTATTTTCACCGTTGCTTAGCAACTGAGGTAAAACTGTACTTTCCATAGCTAGCTAGTTTATAACCTCAAAGTTTCATTTTCATGTGTGCTAAATAAATATTCTTTTTTAATTTTATATAGTGTTTATTTTATTGTGTAGAGTGGTGAAAAATAGCGTTCGCACCACGGCCGAAAGGGTTTTGCAGCACTCGATCGTTTCAAGTTCTCGACTCCGTCTCGAACTTGAAACACGATCTCAAGCCTGCAAAACTTCATTTTCGGTCCTAGGTGCGAAATAGTATATTTCATTACTAGTACCGAAAGTGGCACTTTCCGGTGCGCGCCCAAGTTTCACGTACGAGGCGAAGCCGAGTACGGGAATAATTGGAGCAAGTGCCGGAAAATCACTTTCGGTACAAGTTATGAACGGTACTTTTCATCACGACGCAAAAATACACACAATGCTGAAGAAGAAACCTCAGTAAAATGCAAACTATTATATTTCTCAATTAACATTTTTAATTGAGATGGATATAAATTGAAAGAATAAACGGAAAAGCGACGTCAGAGCGCGTAGCGGGCAAATGGAAAACTAATTGAGAGCAAGGGAAAACAAATTTAGAGCAAGGGAAAATCAGCTGATCGTTTTTCCCTTGCTCTAAATTAGAGCTTGGGAAACGATCGTTTTCGTTGCTAACAGCTGACATCGAAAGTAGCTACTTTCGGTACGGAGTGATGAAATATACTATTGCTTCAACATAAATGATAACATCTTGTTTATGTTAGTTTTGCAGGGACAACTTCTTTGGAAACCTAATAATAAGTAGTAGTTTAGTTTTGTTAGTAGATTGTCTCAGCTCGACATGATAATGTTTAATGGAATCTTTTTATTTTCTTTACTCTTATCTCTTATCCTCATTGTGTGCATATTGAGCGACTCGTGCCCACTCACAGGCTTAGGCCCATGTGGACATTTTTTGTTCCTTTATAATATATATATGTATATATGTAATTTATGTTTTATGTAATTATTTAAGGAAATAAATTGATTGATTATGTTTGCATATACAATGAAATAACAACATTTTTACCTTTTATTAGTAACTAGTGGATCCGGCAATGCTTCACTATTGCTTGATCTTAGTAGGTATATAAACTAATAAGCCCCCGTGAAAAATCACAGGCAGATTAATTAGATACACATCAGAAATACATTTTAAAAAATAACTGCAGTACAAAAATAATAATAAAACAGTACAAGGAACTAAGGTATTTATGTAAATATATCCAGTCCAGTAAGGCAAAAAAAAAAAAACACAAAAAATAATATTTTAAAACATCAGACTTTATCTAGGCCTACTATTCTGACGAGGATTTTTAACTCGGTAAATGTTTACAATTATAAGGATTATAAAACTTTAGGCTATTTGTTAAAATTTTGTATTTTTATTCATAATTATATATCCAAATAAAGATAAAATTATTATCTTTTAATTGCTTTCTAACTTTTCATTGATAGATCAAATCATTTTAGAAGTTATATTAATATTATAATAAAGAAATTGATAAAGGAATATGTTTATACATGTTATACGAAGATGTACGAATGTTTCCGAATATAAATGAATGGGTATCTCTTCTTTAAACTTGTATAAATTAATATATTGTTAATAAAAGGTTTTATTTATATCCATTTTATAACCTCAAAGTAAATCTTATAACCTACATTAATTATTTAACTCATATTTTAAGAAAATCAACTTCACAAGACTTATATTGATTAAAGTTGCAAACATAGCCCCAAAGTGTAATCTACGCTAGGTTTGTTTTAGTATTACAGATTATGGGTGAAATCAACTGTTATATTATATTGTTACTTACGTACGTATGTAGGACGTACACTAGCTTTTGTAGGAGTTGATATATACTTAGATTAAATTAACAAACACAATTTAGCGAGTGTATTGAAAAATTAATTTTGAAGTGACTTGTGGTTAAAATAAGTTTTTTTAGGCGAAAACCCTGATTGGTTGTCATCACCTACAAGATTTTTATGATCAGGGCAGGTGTTAGAACTCGTATCAAACATATTGGTGTTTATAGTCTGTCCGCTCGGCCGTGATACCTGACTTCTCGGAACTCAACGCCCCATCCACTAGTTTACCACCGGCAGGCCCGGCGAGCGGGTAGGGAGGGGGGGTTGAGTTCCTAGAAGTCAGGTATCACGGCCGAGCGGACAGACTATAATGTTAACGTAATTTATTATATATAGGTAGTTATCCCATTTAATTATTATTTAATTTTAATGGTAGTTATTAAATAGTTACTATTTCATTTACCTGACTTAAGTAATCGAATTACAAATTGTTTTTCGAATAATATGTTTTGAATTGTTATTTAAGAATAATATTACAGAAATTTTGTTTTATAGCATGTAGGAAGTTAGTGCAATTTATTTTTGTTGTATAGGGGTAGTTACCCCATTTTAATCCCTTTGATTGTAGCGACCATATTCTCTAAACTATACCTGTACTAATATGTGCAAATTGTAAAATTTAGTGAAATTGGTTGAGTAGTTTTTGAGCATATAGAAAAATTAAGTGTATAAGTGATTATTTAAATTTAATGATAGATATCCCATTTTCATCCCTTTCACATAGTAATCGAAATATAAATGCTTTTTTAAATCACTTAAGAAGAATGTTGCACAATTTGAGTTTTATACCTTGTAGGAAGTTTATTTATATTTATTGTATAGGGGTAGCAACCCCATTCCAACCCCTTAGACTGTAGTAATTGTAACGTCTAAACACTCCTGGAAACGGTACGACATTTTTAGTGGAATCGGTCGAATAGTTTTTGAGTACATAGAGGATAAAGAAACTCTATCATTTTATTAACTTTTATTTAGAGAGATAACCCTATTTTCTCCGTTCAAACAATCATTTTCATTAACCTTGCTTGATTTCCTATATAGCATTTGTAAATGGCCACTATTTTGAAACGGATTTTTAGATTAAGATGGTTATTTTTAATTACATAGGTCTTGACGTAATAAAGGGGCGTGTCAAGATTGAATCGGTTAAACTTTTCTACAAACATAAATTAATTAGTAAAAAACAAAATGGTGGCTAGATGGAAGACAGAGGATTTTAGGATCTATGATTACTGGAACTTTTTATTGTAAAAATGATGCAAAATCTTTTAAACACCCTGTTTAATAATGCGTTGTTTAGTAAGCTTAGGCCTAAAGACATATTATTACTTTTTAATTTATTTTGTTTTATTTTTTAGCCTTCATGACCGAAGCCGTCATCGCATCTCAGTCGTTCATCTTCCTCACAGCAGGATCAGAATCTGTGTCCACTACAATGAACTTTGTCCTCTACTGTTTGGCTCGAAACCCAAAAGTACAGGTAAAGGTTCACGAAGAGATTGATTCAGTTTTGGCGAACCACAACAACGAGTGGTCGTACCAAGCTGTCAAAGAGATGGTTTATGTTGAACAGGTCATACAAGGTAAATGTCTAAAGATAAAATATTAATTTAAGTCGTAATACAACAGAATGTTACGGAAGCGGGTCAAATGTTTTGGGCAAATCCAAGCAGAATTTAGTTTAGGTTAAATTCAGCTATTAAATGTATAAAGAGTAAAACATAATATTTTTAAGACGTAAAACAGGTAAGGTTATTTCGTGAACGTGACTGAGTTTTATTTTTATGGAGTTGCTATCCGCCACGTGTCAATACCCAAAAGGATAGAAAATGTACATATAAATATTATTCCTAAGTCTTAAAAAAGAATTCTAATTTTGGGAATGTAATTTTGTTTTGTAATACCACAAAAAGAAGGACTGGTTTAATTAATTGCTTAATTTACTCCTGAATCAATTGTTAATGGGTGTAATTGCAATTCGATTACGAATGTTTCCTGAATTTCAATAAAGTACCTTCAGTTTCGGTCTAGTCATGACTAAGTCAATAGAAGTACTGCATCATCAAAATACGACTGTGTAAAGTATGTGGTACCATTTACATTAATGCGTGTTAAAGATAAAATAACAAGTTAATAAATGGTGTTAGTCAGTTTTCATCAAACAAACAACATAACAAAGATACAGCGTTCTGCAAGGTCTTTTAGAACGATTCGTAGATAGTGGAACGACGGCTTTCAAATTTTAGCTCTGTACCAATATTTATTCTGTTTCGAGACATTACACTTACTAATTTAGCTAGAAATGTTGGCACTCGAAGGCCTGGTCTACAATTTATTGTGAACTAATACTATTTTAACTTACTAAGCATTCGCATTATAACTTACTTAAATCCCACTTAATTAAAGTACACACTGTATATTTAGTATCGTATAGTGCGTATACTATGCGATGCTAAATAAATATACAATTAATTAAAAATAGCAATGTAGTGGCGTAACGGCAGCTCTCCAGCTGGGTATTGTTATCATCAGTGTTGCCAACGCTAGGAAAATATCCCTACAACTTACTTGATCTTACATCACTGTTACTTTCGGATTCTTTTTTTTTTCGTATAATTGTATTTTGTATATTTTTCCAGTGTAGAGGTTAAGGAAAGCTTTAAAATGATGCCTCATCTCATTCATGTAATTTGATGATGTATTAAGTAAGTTATGGCTTACTGACAAAAAAATGGCCTTGAGAAATAAAATATGTGATTAAAATATACAATTGAGCTTAAATAAAGCTTTCATTTTAAAGCTTTTCTTAACCGCTACACCGGAAAAATATACAAAATACAATTATACGAAAAATAAAAAAAACAAAATAAAAATAATCCGAAAGTAACAGCGATGCAAGATCAAGTAAGTTGTAGGGATATATTCCTGGCGTTGGCAACACTGATGGCAACAATACCCAGCTGGAGAGCTGCCGTTACGCCACTACATTGCTATTTTTAATTAATATACGCACTATACGATACTAAATATACGGTGTGTACTTTAATTAAGTGATGTAAGTTTGGAATGTATGTAAGTTAGAATGCTAATGCTTTGCACGGGTCAGCTAGTTATAATAAAATAGGATTTATTTTCACACTCTAATGATTTAGGAAAAGAAACCTTATCCTTTCACCAGTGAAGCCGAGGTCAACAGATGCATTTTTGTAAGTCAGGTGCTTCGAGTTCCGATGTTCAATTTAGTAGACAAGTATGTTTATGTTCCATCTATTGTAGACAAGTAAAATATATACAGTAATGCAATTACTCTAGAGCAGTCATGGCGAACCTATGACCCGTTTGTCAGACTTTGACCCACGCAGGTTGTTTAAATGACCCACACGTTGATTTTTATAAACTTATTTTTTCATTACACTATGACTAATAACCACCTCTCAAAAAACACACAAATGTTCAAAACATGGCAAAAGTGTTTGTCTAAATCGAGACAGCAAGAAATAAGCGGAGTTTTCCCCTTATCATAGACTAAATAAATATTGTCTACGCCAATGTAATGCCAGTTGTAATAAAAGTCATCAACTCGATAAACACAAAAGGTTTATAAACGACAATTAGCATAATTATTAGAGGAAATTGAGTGGCAGTATATAGGGATTTTGACATACAACAATGTTCGATGGCTCAGTTGCGGCCAAATTCATAATGGTTTGCAGTATCACGTCAAAACAGTCCCATACAGACCTCTTCAAAATAACTTATGTTTCGTAGAATTTTGAAGATATTCTTTTGTAGTTCGCATGAATTCGTTCATGAACGTTTAAATTATAATTCCTAGGTGACAAAAATTTTTAAACTGTACATTTTTATTTGCTTATTCTTAGACGAACCCCTGATTCTCAGTCGAATCACTTGATAGCAGTAAAATATTGGGGCAAATTGGGTTGCCTACTAACTATACATTGTAATGTACATATATTATTCTTTGGTAATTCAAATAGGCCCAGAGCATAAGCGACTGCCGACTGGGCATGGTGTCATCTGACGCTATAAAGTCATGGTATCAACAGTATCAACCCATTTTAATAATTTATATATAGCTCTTCACTTGCAAAAGTAAAAGTTGTAAAACAAAAAAGGAAATGTAAACTATTTAGTTAATTTTAAAAGTAAGACCAAAAAATAGTTTTTAACACTCCTCCCCTCTCCCTTTCCAAGCGACGTAGCTCATTTAGTGACTCACGAGCTAGTATTACAAAAATAACGAACAAAATTTGACCCACTTCTCAAAAAGGTTCGCACCCCTGCTCCTGTATATAGTCTTAATAATTTCTTCTCATTGTATTTCATAATTTCACAAAAACTAATAAAATTTACCTACATGGAACTACCTACCCATACTTATCAAAATTTATAATTTTTTAAAATTGAATGATCATCTAACGTGAATTATGAGGAACCACTTCATTAAATGTTTTAAAATTATTTTTTCCCGTTTTTGAACACAAAATTTTGAATAACTTTTGACCCATATAAGATAGAGCTTTGAAATTTTTACCACTTTATCTTTATAAGATTTGCCAACTTTTTATGGGAATCATTTTACAAGCTATATTACTCATTTTATAAAAGTTTTAAAAAGACAATTTTAAAATTTTAACTTTCAAAAGATTTGGAACCATATAACTTTAGTTACACACTAGCTAGAATATTTTCCATAGTTGGCAAACTGTATTGATATAATATGTAGAATGAGCCTTTAAAATGTTAGTCAAAATGGTTCAAAAACAAAAAAAGTTATTCAAATTTTTTTTAATACATAAAAAAACTTTAAAAGAGATGAAATAAGTAAAATTTATTAACACTAAAGGTAGGAAAACTTTTTTTAATTTTACCTTGTCTTTCATTATAACAAAGCTAAAAAAATATAATTTATGGTTTCAAATTAAAAAATAGGAAAAAATGTTCCGTAGGAGGCGTATGCCCTAAGTCATTCACGTTGTGTTGTCACATATTTATTTAATAAAATGGGATAATATTTACACAATTAACATTTTTGCGACTCAAATTGTTATATGTCATGAGCGTCCGATGAATGGTTATCTCAAACTAAAGGCGATTTCCTAGACAATAATTCTCCCACGTAAATGACACATGATGAATTTTTATTATTTTATGTTTTGTATTATTTAACAAATTTAATTAAATGAATTGATAAACTTTATATTTCTGGAGAGTAACAGTTTGTTTGTGCTTCAAATTTTAACATTTTTCATGAGACCACATTAACTAGTTCTCCCAATTTAAGCGATAATTCCTAAAAAAAAAAAAAAAACTGTTCTCACAGTTAAATAGCTTGGCGAAATACAGTTTTTCAAATATATACTTTATGTGTACAAATTGGTTGAAAAATAACGGCTAAATGGGCCAGTAAAGATGATTAATTAGCTAACTAATGTATACGATAACGACTACATTTATTCTTTATTAAATTTCAGAGACCCTACGTCTATACCCAGCAGCTCCGTTTCTATTCCGCAGGTGCACCAAATCTTACAAAATGCCCGGTTCGGATCTAGTCGTCGAGAAAGGGACCCGTGTTATACTCCCCATCATGGCGATACAGAACGACCCTCTCTACTACGAGAACCCCGAAGTGTTCGATCCAGACAGGTTCCAAGATAACAACTTCAAACCCAGCGGCAAATATTTGCCGTTTGGTGACGGACCGAGGATCTGCATAGGTAAGTCTAGATTTGTAATTCATTCAGGCATTTTGAATAAGTTATTTAACAAGCGAGGTACCCAATTCTTTTACGCCAGTGCTATTGCACACAAACAAGACTACACTATACTCAGCGAAAGATACGTTCTACAGTTGAGAAGTGTTGCCAAGTTAAACTAAAATTAAAATAGTGAAAGCCGTATGTCTAGTACGGAGTAGCAGCTCCTATCTGTACCATTTGACACAACAGATCTCGCATGTTTTTGTATTCTTGTTGAACATTTGTGCGTAATGATTTATAAATACTTACTAGCCTAATTTAAAATCACTTTATAATACTAAATTGGCTTAAGACCAAAACAAGTGTGTGTGTTTGTTTACAAATGAGTTAAGCATCTCTTTCAAACAAGACGTGAATTAAATACTAGGCTAGTGAAGTTATTGGCGGTGACGAACCTAATTTACATGATCTCAAGGTGAAGCTGGTCTCATGTCCTCACTGTCTATATTTGATCAAACGGTATCAAGTGTCAAGGCTTGTTTTTAACCAGTCAAGGTACTTTATGACTGACATATATTTTTGGTTCATTACTCGCCAAACCGAAATTCATCTGGATCTCATTGCAATGAGATCCAGGCGAATTTTTGTTTATGTTCAATAAACAATCTTGTACGTTTTCTATGTATTGATCTTCAGCGTCAACTTATCCAGGATATTTCTTAAGTTTTGATGAATTTTGGATACTACGTTCAAGTCCAGTATTGAGATTGTGATTAGCACCAGTCTAAAGCATCGTTTAAACTATGCCGCACGTTGACAAATCATTTCAATGTTTAACAATTCCTCATTAAAAAAAATGTTTTATATAAAAAAGCTAAACGTGTATTATAATATAGTAGCGCAAAAGATAAACAAACCTTTCTGCGTAGGCCGACATGTTTCATAACGGTCAGAAGGTTGTTAACACTGTTCAACAAGGTGGCAAAACTTCTTCTCAATAATTACCATCCCAACAGTCTCAGTGTTTATACAGTGCTCACTTATACCTCCCTTCGGGTGCTGATTTGAAATTGTGCAGTGCTAATGCGTTTTAGACCTGCGCATAGACGTATACATTAAATTGTTATACAGGGTGTCTTGCAACCATATGAACAAACTTTATCACGTTATTCAGCATGTCAAAAGAAACAAAAAATGTAACATAACATGTGTCCTATCTCATTCCGTTTTCGGTCTGTCTGTCTGTATGTGTTTTTTACAATATACTTAATATTTTTAGAAGTAGAAAAGATATTGAGCTCAAACTTTGTACGTACAACCATTTGTTGCGTAACCTTTTGTCGCTGTACGCAAAAATTAGAACAATATTTTAAATATGTTCAAAACGGCGGCCGTTTATAAAGTCAAATATCTCAAAAACCGCTAACTGTACAAAAACATTACTAGAGACAAAAAAGTTTACTTTTTTAATGACAAATTCAATTGTTTCTTTATTTTGTCTGTATCTCAAAGGACAACAGATATATTGACAAAAAAAAAATGAAAAATGTATTTCTTGGTAGTTGTCAACAATACCCAGAATTACTCTAGAAACAAAATATTTTTAAATTATTTTGAGCCAAAATAATAAGTTATTTGTATAATGTTCCGAGCACTTTCTGAGCTGATTCCACTAGCAAAAATAACGAAAAAAGTAAATTTATTCTTAGGTCTGGAAATGCTTCGTTAGATAGTTACAGCTGGCGAAAGATTTCACCCGTGTTTCAGATTACTCACAGAAACGAATCCCTATTGAAATATGTAAGGCGTTATTTAAATTGTAAAATTTAATTTAATTTACGTAAAATGAGCATGTAAATTTAATAAAATAGGTCCCAGTGTTCTAACTGCAGTAATTGTTACATATTTGACACAAAACGCAAATTCGGTCTCAAAAAAAAAAAAAAAAATGTCTGTAGGGTTTTAAGTACATTAACTTTATGAAATGGGTATAAACCCTCAAACGTATTATATCTTGTAGAGAATTTATTTCTGAAGATATTTGTGTAAAGTAGTCCAATAAAAAACTAAAAATTAAATGAAAATATCTCGGAAAAGGCATATCTTTAAAAATAAATTAATGAATTATAAAATATCCACTTTTTTGTTTTGTACTGGTTACCAAATAATTTGATATTCAAATATTGTAAATAATTCACTAATGATAAACAGCTAATACTTTTATTTGTAAACATGGTCACATTGTTGTTATTTCTCATTCGATTTTCTTAGTTAAGCTACCATTACATTTGTATTTAAAAGTTGGATATTTTATAATTCATTAATTTATTTTTAAAGATTTGCTTTTCCTAGATATTTTAATTTAATTTTTTGTTTTTTATTGGCCTATTTTACACAAATATCTTCAAAAATAAATTATCTACAAAATAAAATACGTTTGAGGGTTTATCCCCATTTCAAAAAGTAAATGTACTAAAACCCTACAGAAAACATTTTTTTTTTTTTTTTGAGACCGAATTTTAGGTTAAATATTGTACACATTGCTGCAGTTACAGCACTGGGACCTATTTTATTAAATTTATCTGCTCATTTTACGCAAATTAAATTAAATTTTACACCTTAATTAACGCCCTACATATTATTTCAATAGGGATTCGTTTCTGTGAGTAATCTGAATCACGGGTGAAATCTCTCACACGAAGCATTTCCAGACCTATGAATATATGAACTTTTTTAATTATTTTTACCAGTAGAATCAGTTCAGAAAGTACTCGGAACGTTATAAAAATAACTTATTATTTTAACTCAAAAAAACTTACAAATATTTTGTTTCTTGAGTAGACCAATTCTGGGTATTGTTGAAAACTACCAAGAAATACATTTTCCTTTTTTTTTGTCAATATCTCTGTTGTCCTTTGAGCTACAGATAAAATAAAAAAAACATTTATTTTTCATTAAAAAAGTAAACTTTTTTGTCTCTTGTAATTTTTTTGTTAAGTTAGTGGTTTTTGAGATATTTGACATTAAAAATTCTAAACGGTCGCCATTTTGAAAATAATTAAAATAATGTTCTAATTTTTCGTACAGTGATAAAAGGTTACGCAACAAATTCGTGTACAAAGTTTGAGCTCAATATCTTTTCTACTTCCAAAAATATTAAGTATTTTGTAAAAAACACATACAGACAGACCGAAAACGGAATGAGATAGGGCACATGTTACATTACATTTTTTGTTTCTTTTGACATGCTGAATAACGTGATAAAGTTTGTTCATATGGTTGCAAGACACCCTGTATAATTATGGTACTTAGTCCGTCTTGTGACTTAATGTAACTTAATAAAGTTACGCGTTTTGATAATAAATAAAACAAAATGTACCTAAGATTTTTTTATTGCGAAAGACAACAAAGCAACGGCAGATCATACAAGATAGACCAACAGATAATTCAGCCACAGATTTTGTTTCCACACTACCTCCTTGATAGCTTGATCTTTCTGCTTCGACACTATATCAAATTGAAAGACATAGATCGCCTATAATTAATTGTCTAGCTGAATTATTCTTGTTGAACATCTGTGTATAATAATTTATAAATACTTACTAACCTAATTTAAAATCACTTTATAATACTTAAGACCAAAACACGTGTGTGTGTTTGTTTACATGAATTAGGCACCTCATACATACAATTCGTGAATTAAATACCTGTCTAGTGAAGTTATTTCTCTAATGGCTGTGACGAACCTAATTTGCATGATCTCAAGGTGAAGCTGGTCTCATGTCCTCACTATTCGTATTTTCTCAAACGGTATCAAGTGTCAAGGTTTGTTTTTTACCAGTCAAGGTACTTTATTCTTCACATACATTTTTAGTTCATTACACACCAAACCCAAATTCGCCTGGATCTCTTGCAATGAAATTTACGTTTTTAGTAAACAATATTGTGCTTATACTATGAATTGATCTGAAGTGTCAAATTATCCCTGCTATTCTCTTAAGTTTTGCTGAAATTTGAGTACTAAACTCATGTCCGGCATTTGGATAGAGATTACCACTAGTCTACACACATAGATCAAGAATGAAATTGTTTCTTTTAATCAATATCCATCAATATAGATGATTTTGTATTCTAAAGAGTCAAATATTTCATTTTTGTAGATGAAATTAATACAAATTTGGTGAATGTGTATACAAATTGGTTCTATGTTTTTATTATAATTCATTTTAAGAAAGTTCTGTGAGTATTCGTTAAAAGTTAACTCATCAAAAGTTACAATACTTAATTGTTTACATTACTCAATGTAAGCCGCATATATTATATTTTATCCGTCTCACTTCTTCTTTTACTACTATATTTTGAGTCAAATGATTGACCAAACCATAATCAGTTCGTTATTGCTCTGAAAGTCATTGTTGACGCTTCAATTCCTTTGCCTCCAGTGCACATGTATTTTCAGCAACGTTATAGGCTACTCTCTTTCTCCTCTCTAAAAGTGTATACTTTTTCCGAACTCACAGAACTCCCTAAGTTTTATTTTCATTAAGTGTTGTTATCATCTAAAACTTTCTGTTCCAGCGATGAGGTTCGCAGTGCTTGAAGTGAAAATGGCAATAGCCAGAATAATGGCTGACTACAACATCAAGCTCAGCAGCAAAACTAAGCCTCTGGTATTTAAGAAATCAGCTTTCATACTTATGCCCACCGATGAGTTCTTCTTTGATTTTGACAAGCGAGTAAAAGCATAACCAAGAATAGTGTTTTTATGTCTTGGTGAAAACTTATTCTGTTTGGAGGTACCTGATAAATAATTATCAACCAATAGCATCCCAATGGTGGAGCATCACTGAATGCTTGACTGTTTGTCTTAGGGTATTATTATACCTTTAACTTTAACAATACAATATGTGTATAGTTTTAAAAGATGTTTTAGTTGAACTATTGTATTTTACATTAAATTTAAGTGAATGTTTAGTTTGTTTCCTTCGTGCCTCCATAATTTGTGTCCCAAGTGAAACTGTTTTGTGAATATGATTAATTGGAGTTCAGTTATTACCTACTATTTGTTTGAAAAACTTTGTAGCAAATAAAATTTAAAGAAAATCAATATTCTAAGATTTCGCACATCCTACTATACATACTTTTATTTATGTCTTACAAGGAAAATATTTTCTTGGAGCATTTGTTAAAGTAGTAAGATATCTATTCAACTCCAGCTGGATTCTCCAAAAAGTTAGGCGGTTCTGACCTACGCCTTCTACTATAGCAATACCACTCAGTAAGGAAAATTTCCATAACGAATTAAACACCATAAAATACATAGCCGTGGAGAATGGATACAGGAGTTCCATGGTGGATGAAATACTTAAAAAATACACAAGGGATAAGGAGGAACCACTGAAAGAACGGAGAAAAAAGACCTTCAGATCCACTGAATATGGGGTTATCCTACCTAACATCCTAACCAACACGATGAGGAAGATAGATGTAACCATGTCTTTTCGCACTTCCAACAACATTAAGAACATTATTAAACCAAAAAAAAAAACTCCGTTGGAACAGAAGTCAGAAATTTTTAGGATCAGTTTAACGAATGTAAGTGTTTTTATATAGGTCAGACAGAGAGGCATTTCAAAAAACCGGTATAAAGAACATCTTCTAAATAACAAAGCAACTTATGCCAAGTCTAATTATGCACGCCACATTATGGAAGAAAACCATTCATATTCTAACATTGAAACGACCTTCCAATCATTACATATATGCAAAAAGAACAAACAAATGGACACGCCTGAGGAATACCAAAAAATATATAAAGCGCAGTTTAAAAGTCCAGAACATATGTTACACGATCAATTGAACTTTAAGTCCAATTTGTTGTATGACTTTGCTAGGAATATTATGAAATGCAAACAGTAAGCGGTACTACAAGTCGGAGATCCCGCGTATCCTCAGTAGTTAAAAGTATTCGATATGGTGTGCACACGCGGTTGTATTATTTGTGATATTGTGTTATTGTATGTGTGTTGTGTAGTACTATAATTTATTTGTTTCAATGTATTAACGATCTCAATAGAGCGATATTTTGAAGATGGAACTAGTTCCGAAACGCGTCAGACAACAATATATGTAAAGTAAGTAAACTGCTTATATTACAAGAAAAGTCACATAGACGGACATATATTATCCTTTTATTAAATCAATCACTTGGGTACAAACAAAAACGCATTCTATTCTGTATTTCATAATTTACCACGTTGGACTGTTTAGTAATTACTGGACCTACATAGTAAACACCTAGGTTGTCAGCAGTCTGTTGTTTTAGAGGAAGCTTCAGAGCTCTTATGGAGAACACTGTCGGCTTCTTCAAGCTAAGGACTAACACTGTACAAAAAAAAAAGTAGTCGTGGGACTGCCAACAGAAGTAAAAACTGTCATGAATATAGACAATATTGTTAATGTTATTCAAATTTTTAGATTTCAATTTTAAATGTGATAAGATAAAAATAACACAACTTACAAAATGAGGAAGCACAATGTCCATTTTACAGGTATTACCAAGTAACTTATTTTAACACAACTTACAAAATGAGGCAGCACAATGTCCATTTCAGAGATATTACCAAGTAACCTATTTTAACACAACTTACAAAATGAAGAAGCACAATGTCCATTTTAGAGGTATTACCAAGTAACCTATTTTAATACAACTTACAAAATGAGGCAGCACAATGACCATTTCAGAGGTATTACCAAGTAAACTATATACTCTGCTATATACACATGTGTACCATATATACCGGGTGAGTTTTAAATGTCCCCCCCCCCCAAATTTTTCCCCCTTTCTTAAAATATCGACTCAAAACCACTGCCGAACATCATTGATTAGTTTATACTTTCTTTTGATGAGGTTCACATTTTTGGCCGCCATCTATTATCCGCCATATTGGAATGAACTTTTATTTTTTAAATGTAAAGGTAAGGTTGTGACCCATCATTTCAAACTATTTTTTTCCGTAGAACACGATGCCGCAATCGGTTTTTAATTATCTGCTTTCGTTCTTGAGATATTGACAATTTTGTAAAAAATTTTAATTTTCAAAAATCCCTTGTTTTATTCAATTTTAAAAAAATATCGACCCTTTATCATCAGATTCACAGTTTGGTAGTAGCTTATAGATTTTTATTAAGTTATAAATGTTTACTGCCATCTTCCGTTTCGCAGAGAAAAGTTGTTAATACACTGAAATCAAACAAATTTACTAAACATGGCAGTACAAATTCAAAACTTAATAAAAATCTATAAGCTACTACCAAACTGTGATATCTGATGATAAAGGGTCGATATAAAAAAATGAATAAAACAAGGGATTTTTGAAAATTAAATTTTTTTACAAAATTG
>JAGFPH010001701.1:130913-142469 GCA_018207615.1 Philaenus spumarius
TCATTTCTCTTATAATTACAAAGAGATATAACACTAATCTTTACATTTTAATTCTGAGCAGATGACATTACTTTTAGGAAAAACATGGCGGCCACTTTCATATGGCCACACATATGAAGTATAATATAAAAGTTTTTTGATCATCATAGTTTTAAAATTATTCTTGAATAATTAATTTTGATGAAGAATTAAGGCAGATATCGCTTAGCGACAAAAAATCACATTTGAGAAATAATATATAAGGATAGAAATAAAGTGCATAGTTTCCAATAATTTTACTTACCAGTAAAAACTATAGGTACAGGGAGTTTCACCTACGTGTTTAATGCATCACTTACACTAAAAAATACCAATAATAACAGGTCCTAAAATCCTCCATTTTCTGTCTAGCTGACATTTTGTTTTTATAGACTACTAAATAAATGTTTTTCTGTAGAAGGGTTTAACCAATTGTTACATACACATTTAAAAATGGCCGCTATTTTGAAAAGGATTTTTTACGATGGTTATTTTAAATTACCTAGGTCTTGGAGTAATTAGGGTTTGCATTTTTTTTTTCTTAAAATGTTGCAAAGGGAGACTCTTACCACTTACAAAAAAGTGAAAAATACCTGTTTTGTCCGGCATATATCCCGGAACCTATTAGAGATACCGCCCTGGACTTTAAAATAAATTAAAATATAGACCTTTATTTTTAAGAACGTGCCAAACCTAAGTAGTTTGAAAATTTATTTAAGAGTTACAGCGTTTTGAAAAAAAAAGCTTGCAAGTTAAAAACCTGGAAATGAAAAACGTTCAATTTTTAAATGACTACTATTCCGAATGGAATTAATATAGCCTATTTGAAAACGATTACAGGTAGTAGTTCTACTCAATATACTGCTTCTTTTAATGTAATGAAAAGTAACGTTTATAATAAAAAGTTTGCATTTTTTCCTTAAATGTTGCAAAAGGACATTTTGAAATTAGTCAAGTTTGAAATTAATCAGTTTAAAATATCTAGAGATACAATGATAGAAAATTAGTAAAAAATTACAGCTAGATGGAAAATGGGGCATTTTAGGACTTACTTTCTGTTACTTTTTGCTGTAAATTATACAATAAACAAATATTAAAATTATTAATTTAAATTTGTTAAACACCCTGTTTAATAATATGTTGTATGTAAGCTTAGGCCTAAGGCAATGCTATTACTTTTACATTTATTTTGTTTCATGTTTCAGCCTTTATGAGCGAAGCTGTCATCGCATCTCAGTGTTTCATCTTCCTCACGGCAGGATCAGAATCTGTGTCCACTACAATGAACTTTGCCCTCTACTCTTTGGCTCGAACCCCAAAAGTACAGGAAAAGGTTCACGAAGAGATTGATTCAGTTTTGGCGAATCACAACAACGAGTGGTCGTACCAAGCAGTCAAAGAGATGGTTTATCTTGAACAGGTCATACAAGGTAAATGTCTGAAGATACAATATCATACGTAAGTAGTTAATACATCAGGATATTACTCAAAGTGGGTAAAATGTTTTGGGGTAAATCCAAGCGGAAATTCAGTTTAGGGTAAATTCAACTGTTAAATGTGCAAAGAATAAAATATAATATTTTTAAAACGTAAAACAGGCAACGTTATTTCTTGAACCCGGCTGGATTATATTTTTGGGGAGCTGCTCCGTCACGTGTCATCCCCAAAACTGCAGAAAATGAATCAATATAAAAATATTATTCCTAATTTATATAAAAAAGAATTCTAATTTTAGATATGTAACTTTTTAATATTCGCCTAAGAAGGATTAATACTCCAGAAAGTTACTCCAGAAATGTTAATGTTTTTAATGCAATTCGATTATGTTTCGTAAATTTCAATAAAAGACCTTCAGCCTCAGCCTAGATATGACTATGTCAATAGAACGCTTATCAAAATACGACTGTCTTAATGTGAGTTAGAGATAAAATAACGCGTTCATAAACTTTGTTAGTCACTTTTTCATCGAACAAACAATATACCAGAGATAGAGCATTCTGCAAGGTCGTTTATTCGTAGATAGTGGAAAGACGACTTTCAAGTTTTAGCTGTGGTTTTAAGATATTGCACTTACCATCTGATCTAAAAACATTGGCACTCGAAGGTCTATTACTGCTCTACAATTTATTGGGAACGTTCGGTAATACGTTAACACGTTCGGGTTAGAGAAAGTATTATACACTATTATCAGAATAAACAAGATATTTTCAATGGACTTATAAGATAAGATAAAACATTTTTATTTTCCATGTAACATTTATAACTATATGACATTGTATTTACAGCAAAATTTACAAAACATCATATCAATTAAGGAACAAAAACAATAACTAAACAACTAAATTGTAAGTTATGTTTAATACGTTACCCATAACTTACAATTTAGTTGTTTATTGTTTTTCTTCCTTGTTTTGTGGTTCGGGGTTTTTATTCAAATCATTGTGATTTTGTCGCCACAAAGTTTTTTTATTTGTTTAATTTAAGTAATGCTCAACTTAATCTGCATTACAATCGATCCTATGATCTACCTATTCCTACTTATAATATTCTACTTACATTCATCTTAAAAACACATAATTTCCATATAAACAATATAACAGTTAGTTATATTTTAAAAGATACGCAATATCATTTTTCTATCCTAAACAGCCATTCTCTTACTGATTTTGAAAACTTAACAAATGTACTGCACAACTGAATCTCTTTTGGTAAAATATTGACAATTTAGCCCCTCTAAATAGATAACAAATTTTGAACGCGGTTAGTTTTGTTTTTGGCAAAATATCAACAATCTTACGTTTAGGATATCTTTGGGGTTTGTAATCACTATTTATTTCACCACTTGCTTTGAAGAAATCTGCAAATGTATACATACAAGTATCTAAGTGGAAGTATACCAAATGATCCGAACAGCGGTATAGCGAATGCTCCATTTTATTTTTAAATGCCATTACTCTTATATGTTTTTGACTTTTCACAAGAGATTTGATAACCGCCTCATAGGTACCACCCCAGCATAACAGGCCATAATTAAAACGAGACTGAACAAGTGCAAAATACATTTGAATTAGCAACTCAGTTGGGCACATTGATCGGAGAAAGTAGAATTTTATAATAATTGAGTGCATTGTTCTTTGCAAGTAAAGTTATCAAATATGACTCTTTCAATATGACTACTACAAATCCTAAATATTTTACTTCATTTATATTTTGTATTTCTGGACATGAACATAATCTACTTATATTATTAGCTTCCATGCATGACAAATAATAAAATTATGAAAACTTAAAATTGTTTATAAAAATTCGCAGAGTTTAGGCCTACATTTCGTGACAATTCACGATTACACGAAATGTATAGGCCTAACATAGAATTAAGTTGACTTGTTTATGTTCATCAACCTTCTGCGCAACAGTAACTACGTTTTGTCGTTCTTTTTGCAAAATTTGGCAGATCAGTGACTAAAAAACCAAAACTGATTGTGAAAAATCCACAAATAACGAAATATTAAAAAAATAGTAAAAACTTTATTTTTAGTTTCAGGAAAGGTTTGGGTTACTTTATTACCTGCAGCAAGTTTACTTTATTACTTTTATTTGTTGAGTAGTAAGTATACAGGGTCGCACTTTCGTAACTAAAAAACTAATAGCTCGATAAATCTTTATTTGTGAACATTGTATTTGATTTAGGAAGTGAAACCTTATCCTTTCACCTGGATGTTCATTTAAGGTGCATCGGGTTCCGATATTTAACTTATAGCCCAGTCAATAAAGGGTTTGAGTGGGAACTAATTAGTGAAAAGCTGAAATTTTGTCAGATGTTACAATAGTATAAGAGGATTATTTACACAAAAGTCCCCGTCTATTATTAGTCTTCCTCCATCTATGTAGACAAGCAAAATATACAGCGCAATTGTTCTAGAGTCTTAATAATCTCTTCGCTTTGTGTTCCATAATTATTTTTTTCACAAACACTAATCAAATTTACCTACCTTTTCTGCAACTATCTAGCCGTACTTATCAAAATTTGTAATTTATTTAAATTGAATGATCATCTAACATGAATTATGGGGAGCCTCTTCCATAAAACTTGTTTTCAACTCTTCACTCTTTACAGAAGGCCTACTTTGCGTATGTGTATAGTTGGATACCGTTCTGTATATCTTCAAAGCCACTCATCGTTAAAAATGTTAATCTTTCATGTTCACTAAGAAACATTAATAAAATATTCACCGAAAGAAGAAAATACTTAACTTACTTGAAAAATAGAGAAGCAGATTATTCTACTTGTTCACTTCACAGTTGGAAAAAATTAGTCGTTGCACAAATTATTAATACCGTACACACGGGAAGCAAATCTAATCTAAACCACAAACAATGTATTTTGATATGTAAACGAAGTCTATTGTTGAACAGCTGATTATAAACTTTGATTACAACACATCATTATAAAAATAACTGATTTGGAGAAATAGTGATTTAGAATAATTTCCGTTTGTACTACATCAAAAATACATTTCAATACTTGTCAAATACCTTAATTTAGATAATTTTATTTTATAAATATAATTTTGTTTCAAAATTTCTCAAGAAAATCAGATTTTAATTTATAGTATATCTAACTATAAGAGATAGAACAAAATATTAAACACAAAATTTGTTCATTTTGAAATAGACCTTTAAAAACAAAATGCCACATGACGTACCTTGCCATTTAAAATTTTTGAGTTACAGCCATTTTGATTTTTTCAAAATTGATTTCGAGTGGTTCAACCAAATACTCCCAAACACCGTATCGTTTGAAAGATTACTGGTATTTAATTCTGAATCCAAAAAGAACAATAATTATCAATATATTTTTTAAAATAGTACAGCAAAATGGGGCCAAACCCGATTTCGTTGGGTTTTTGGCCGCCATTTTTAATAGGTTTTTTTTTAAATGAATAGGTTCCTGACAGTACGAGTTGTTAAAAATATGTGCTACAATTTTTAAATTATTAAGTGGCGGCCGGACTTTTGTATCTCTTGTATATGTCATGAGCATAAGATTAATGGTTCTCTCAAACTAAAGGCGACTTTCTAGTCACAAATTTTGTATTATTTAACAAATTTAAAGAGAGGAAATTATACACATTATATTTTTGTAGAGTAACAGTATGTTTGTACTTCAAATTGGTGCATTTGAGCCCACGTTAACTAGTTTTCCATAATTAGAAACACTGAAGCCCCAACCACAAGTTCGGTGAATAAAACTACACAAATAAACTGAAACACTACAGTACTCATTGAACTATTAGTTTTCCATAACTAAACGATAATTCCTACAAAAACGTTCTGACATAAATAACATAGCGTAATTTTTTGGAGTTATTATTATTTCTGTAAATCTGCGAGGTAAAACTTTAAAATTAAAAGTTCATTGGTAGAAATTGGTTGAAAAATAATTGTGTAATGGATGATTAATTATCGTATTAATATATCCGATAAGGACTACATTTATTGTTTATTAAATTTCAGAGACCCTACGTATATACCCAGCAGCTCCGTTTCTATTCCGCAGGTGCACCAAATCTTACAAAATGCCCGGTTCGGATCTAGTCGTCGAGAAAGGGACCCGTGTTATACTCCCCATCATGGCGATACAGAACGACCCTCTCTACTACGAGAACCCCGAAGTGTTCGATCCAGACAGGTTCCGAGATAACAACTTCAAACCCAGCGGAAAATATTTGCCGTTTGGTGACGGACCGAGGATCTGTATAGGTAAGTTTAGATTTGTAATTCATTCAGGCATTTTGAATAAGTTATTTAACAAGTGAGGTACCCAATTCTTTTACGCCAGTGCTATTGCGCACAAACAAGACTACACTATACTCAGCGAAAGATATCTTCTACAGTTAAGAAGTGTTGCCAAGTTAAAATAAAATAAAAATAGTGAAAGCCGTATGTCTAGTAGGTTTGGAGTAGCAGCTAAAGGTTTGGAAAGTTACTAAAAATTCCCATAAGAAATACATAGTGTAATTTTAATTCATTGCTATAGTATATTTTTTGTTAATATACATTTAACTTTGATTTGTCTATTCGTGCAAAGCCGGATCGGGCCAGCTAGTAATATCATAGATCATGAATAATAAATAGATCTTGCATCCATACGGGGGTTGTGTGCCGGAAAAAAAGGTGTTCGCGAAAATAGTACATGATCGCGCCGCGAGGTAGCGCTAGGGAGAAAGCATTGTAAGCATTGGTGTTTCCAACCAGCTTCCGTCGTTTCCCCAATAGATAGCGCCAAAAAAGTCGAATTTCCAGTGGAACAAAATATTGCATTGGATCGGAGTTCTATTAGGTTATCCAAATGCAATGGTAATACTATATTTGTTTATAAGGAAAACAAGTGTGTGTGTTTGTTTACAAATGAATTAAGCATCTCATTCAAACAAGACGTGAATTAAATACTAGGCTAGTGAAGTTATTTTTTTAATTGCGGTGACGAACCTAATTTGCATGATCTCAAGGTCTCGTGTCCCCACTATCCGTGTTTGCTCAAATGGAATCAAGTGTCAAGGATTGTTTTTAACCAGTCAAGCTACTTTATTACTGACATATATTTTTTGTTCATCACACACCAAACCCAAGTTTGCCCGGATCTCTTGCAATGAAATTTACGTATTATAGACAATCTTGTGCTTTTTCTATGTGTTGACCTGCAGCGTCAACTTATCCGGACTATTAAAAGTGTTGCTGAAATTTTGATACTACGTTCAAGTCCAGTGTTGGGACTGAGATTAGCACTAGTCTAAAGCAGCGTTTAAACTATGCCGCCATTGACAAACCATATGAAAATGTTTAACAACTCCTCATTTTTTTTTTTTTTTTATTTTATTTATTCATAACCAATTTATAAACAAAATCGACCAATGATTCATTCTTAAATACTAAATCACATTAGAGGATAATCATTACAATAATAACTTCCTTATTATTACTGAAGCAGTTCGTAAGGCTTAATCCTCTTGAGGCGGCGAACATTATCGGCCACTTCAAGCACTGCTCTCATTTCTAAATTCTCATGAGTGAGAAGGCGCAAATTGTGACTTATTGCACATTTCTTGATTTCCTCCTCAACAAGTCTGATGTTCAAGTCGCGATGTAAATCACCATTTCTAATATACCATGGGGCATTGACTATTCCCCGTAATACCTTGTTCTGGAATAACTCCTCATTTAAAAAAATTCGTGTTTTAAATAAAAAAAGTTAAACATTTCCCATCTACTAGCACACAAGATCAAAGAAACATTTTGTTTAGGTGTTTAATAACGGGAAGGTTGTTAACACTGTTCAATAAAGTGGCAAAACTTCTCCCTCAATAATTACCATCCCCATCAGTCGCAATTTTCCAGTGCTATGGCGTTTTTGAGTTTTGCATAGACGTATACAAAATATATTTTTTAATTATTTAATTTTAATATAAGTATAGCGTATGAAGGGCTGAGAAGCCAAGGGAAACAAGTGACATTTTTTTAAATAATGGAGTTAAGTGCAGAAACTGGCTCTTCAACACTTTAAAATGTTTGTGGCCAAGGAATATAACTGTTAAGTTTATCATGTGCTGAGATCTAGTGACGAAAAAAAACTACTTTGTAGAAGAGCTGTTTTAGCTTAGAACCTAAGGGATACATGTGATGCAATTCACTTTAATTACATTACAGGTAATTTACTTGTAACCTATGTTTTATTACATAACTTCTGATTCCTGTTAGCAGCCAAGGGGTACAAGTGACAACTTTTATCAAATATTGGCAGATAACAAAGAATAAGAGGATGAAAATCATATTAATCTTTATTATTATGTTAGTCTAGAACCTAGTAATTAAAAATATACTAGTTTTAAGGATCATGGTTTTACTTGGATTTGATTATAACTTCAATCAAACTGAGTTTTCTCAAACTAACTTCACTACACTTATACCCCTTGGCTTCTCAGCCCTTCATATTATACATCAATGTATTCAGAATAAACTATAGAGCAATAATATAGAAAATAAAATTACTTAGTATTATACATTTAAAGAATTACTATTAATATTTACGTGAACATAAAAAACACAATCAAAATGTTCACTTTGGCAACTGTAGCGAATCACCGGATTCAATAATTGAAATTTCAAAATATGCAAAATGTAGTTAAATGAATCATAAATATATAGGCCTTGGCAAATTATTTTCTTAAATGAATTAGCAAAAGTGAAAATTCTAACACAAAATATACCTACGATTTGTTATTGCGGACGACACCAAAGCAACAGCAAATTTTTGACTAGTAACAGATTATACAGCCACACATTTTGTTTCCACACTGCTTACAGAATAGCTTGATTTTTCTGCTCCGATACTATATCAAATTGAAAGTCATAGATTGACATTAGTCATAGATAGCTTTTAATTGTATCTCCGAACGAAGCGTTGCTAGCACTGAAAAGGAATTCAAACCATCGCGCTCAACGACTGTCATCACCCTGAGGGCTTGGTTTTGTATGTTTGTAATTGTAATAATTACAATGTGAAGGTAAATGACGGGCATTCCAGGAAAAGGTTGCTATTTTCAATTGTCTTGCCTTATATAAGGAAACCCTTCTAATCTGTAACGTTTAACTTATGTTTCATTAATATCTGAAAACGATTCCTTCGGATTCCAATCATTAATGTTAAAAATAATTTTACGAATAAACAAGTTATTTCTTTTGGAACTGACAGTATTCACTTGACTAAATGTGCAGTAATCACTTTATTAGTCAGATGCCAGCCAACTCTTGTTTTACAAGTATACTATGCTTCAACATTGACTAATCAGGCAGTTGTGATCAGGAGATCAGTTGATCTTACTCAGCCGGAGATGAGGGACGCTTTTTATCAGATTAAAGATTTTAAAGATTAACAGCATTCACACTGCTAATTTGGTAAAACAATTTAAGTTGACATCTTCAGAACTGTTGGATATTTTTGTCCTCCAAGAAACTGCTTCTGAGTATCACCAGATTTGAGTGTGTGTCATTTCCTTTAATGGAGTGCATAAAACTGTTTATTCACAATATATAGTGACATTTGACAAGATAATGAGGCTGATTAAAGAGGAGCTATTGTCAACAATATTCAAAAAAGCTTGTTGTTTTCAGCATGTTGCTATTCACGGACATCACTTCGAATAATTCTTACTCGTTCTTGTCAACTACAAATTAAATATCTTGTAATGGTTAAACAAATAAAGCAAGTTCTTGATAAAATAATGTGTTTATTTGTATTTCAGCAATTTTGTTTTTGTAAAACGTAAACAGTAGAAATTGGGGGGAAACTTTCTGAACATATATATTTAGAACCTAACTGAAAAGTTACAAGTTTTCCATAATAAACAAAAATATCAACCTCTTCCTGGGACCTTAAATAAAGGAATGGCGACAAGCCGATGGGGGCTGCTTGGTAAATATGTACAGAGAACAATTATTTATGTGGAGTTCATGTCATTTGCACAATGAACAACTGATTTCTAACTTGTAAATATGATTGAACCCGAAATCATATTTTAAATTATTTTTCTTTAATACTGCAAAATATATTGACTACAAACGCCTATCAACATTTTGGGTTGATTGTGGTAATTTAAATTTAATATGCCTATGATGTAAATAATTATAAACGTTTACACAAACATTACCACATAGGTCTGCATAAGTCAAATATCAGCTTACGTCAAGAATTACATTGTTTCTTTTAATCAATATTCAATACATAATTTTGTATTCTGAAGAGTCCGATATTACATTTATGTTGATGGAATTAATACAAATGTTGTAAATTTGTATACAAATTGGTTCTATACTTGTATTCTAATTCATTTTAAGAAAGTTCTGTGAGCATTGGTTAAAAAACTCATAAAAAGTTCAAATACAACTTTTTTCACCAAGTACACAATATTTCATTTGTGTCACTCCCTCTTTTACTACTATATTTTCAATCATATGATTGACCAAACCATAATCAGTTCATTTTTGTATTCAACATCATTTTTGGCTCTTTCTTTCCTTTGGCTCCTGTGCACATATATTTTTTGCAACATAATAGTTTCTTCGTTCTTTCTAAGAATGTACTACTTTTCAAACTCACAGAACTCCCTCAGTAGTTTTTATTTTTAGGAAGTGTTGTTATCAACTAATATAAATATTTTCTGTTCCAGCGATGAGGTTCGCAGTGCTTGAAGTGAAAATGGCCATAGCCAGAATAATGGCTGAGTACAAAATCAAGCTCAGCAGCAAAACTAAGCCTCTAGAATTTAGTAAAACCGCTTTCGTACTTATGCCCACCGATGCGTTCTTCTTTGATTTTGACAAGCGAGTAAAATCATAATCAAGAATAGGTAGTGTTTGTATTTCTTGGTTAACAACATATTCTGTTTGGAGGTTCCTGATAATTAATTATCAACCAATAGCATCCAAATGGTGAAAATCACTGACTGTTTGTCTTAGGGTGTTACTATAGCTTTAACTTTACCAATATAAGCAGTAATCAATTTAACTATTAATGTTATTAAGTTTATGAAGTGTATAGTTTTAAGAGATGTTTTAGTTTAACCATTTAATTTTATATTAAATTTATTTTTATTTTGTTTCCTTTGTGCCTCTATAATTTGTGATTCCTTTAACACAACGTTAACTGTTTCCTGAATATGATTAATTCTAGTCCAGTTATTATATACTAATTGTTTGAAAAACTTTGTAGCAAATCTATATCTTAAAGGAAATCAATTCAAGATTTTAAAAAATTTCCTAAATTCTAACAAACGCACTTTTATTTAATATCTTACAAGGAAAGGATTTTTTGACTCAGTGGTTACTGTGGTTGACCATTCTGCTACAGTTGGAATCTATAAAACAGAGTTGGCAGGTTCTGGACTATGCCTAAACAATAGGCCTACATTTTTATTGTTTTAGTGGTTGTTATCACATTTTCACCCCTTAGAAGCAAACTACGAAATGCAAATCTGGTTTACATTTTCTATATATCTTGAAAGAATGAAATGTAAAAAATTTCAGCTCTTTAGCTTTAAGAAAAGTACAGCAATTAATTTGTATTGTTGTATGGGTTGTTATCGCGTGTTAACCTCTTAACAGCACATAAAAAAATGGAAATCTGGTTAACTTTTCTATGTATCTTGTAAGATATGAATATAAAAAATTTCAGCTCTGTAACTTTAAGGAAAGTATAACAATTCATATTTATAGGGGTTGTTTCTTCATTTACACCCCCTTAGCAACAGGCTACAAAATGTAAGCCAGTTTACTTTTATACATAGTATCTTATATGACGTAAATGTACAAAATTTCAGCTCTCTAACTCTAATGAAGTACTGTACAACCCTTAATATTTATTGTTTTAGAGATTTTTAAAGTTATTTAGCTACGGATAACGTAATTCAAATTAATAAATTTGTGTTTCTTACCGTCATCGTTATCCAATTCTTTCTTTAAGAAACGTGCTACAGCTGTTTC
>JAGFPH010001701.1:149161-161557 GCA_018207615.1 Philaenus spumarius
CGTAAGTTCATAAGGTGTTGTTCATCATTTTTGCCTGTTACAACAATATCATCCAAAAAACATACAACTCCTTCAATATCATGTAAAACATTTTCTATTTCTCTCTGAAAAATACCCGGCCCTGAAGCCATGCCATAGGGTAAACGGTTATACTTAAATAACCCCTTATGTGTTGAAATTGTTACTAACGGTTTTGAACTTTCATGAAGTTCCATCTGCTAATAGGCTTGGGAAAGGTCTAATTTACTGAATTTTTCACCCCCCCTTAATGAATGAAAAAGTTCTTCTACCCTAGGTATAGGGTGTCTATCTATATTTAACAATGGATTTAATGTCACCTTATAATCTCCGCACAGTCTTATCGAGCTATCAGGTTTAATTACAGGAACAACTGGAGTACCCCACTCAGAGGATTCCACTGGTACCACTATATTTTCATTTACAAGTCTATTTCCAATTCAACTTTTTCTTTAAAAGCATAAGGTATTTGCCTTGGTTTGAAAAATACTGGTTTGACATTATCCTTCAAATGCAATTTAAATTTATGCCTATTAAACAATCCCAATTTTTCTGAAAAGGTCTCTGGAAATTGATTCAGAACCTTATCTAAGTTGTCATTCTCAGAAATACTAGTTACCATTTTAATCTGTTTATCTTTGTTAAAAATTTCCTTAATTCCAAAGTTTATGTTTAAAATTTTTAACCAAGTTCTCCCTAATATAGGTGGAGTATTTCTGCATAAAGGCATCAATCAAGGTACAAGTCATAACTCATAGATTAGACTACCTAGACGCACTCATGGTGCATTACAATCTACAATCATAGATTAATAAACCTATAAAGTGGCTGAACACAGCAGATGGTTTTGAATGTTAGTGTTGCAACAAGGTCAACAGGACATAAGTAATTTACTTCCGAAACAGTTAACTATTCATTGTTATCTGTCAGTGAAGGTCATGTAAACACAATATAGTCCTGTTCTAACTTTGTAACTATTTATTTAAATATTTGTTATGAGATTCTAATAAAACATATTTTACTTCATTTGCACTTTAATAAAACTAAGGAATTTAGTTTGACCATGTTTGGCTGATTTAAATCCTATTTATGAGCAAGAACAGTATTGGCTTTACAGTTTTTCATTGGAGGGTAAAACACAAGTCATGCCTCTTTGTCTCACAATTATAGTCCTCTTTTATGCAAATCAAACTAGTCATATCAAATATCAATACTATAGTGTTAGAATTATAATTTAACTTTATATCAAAATCCATGCATTTATGCATAATTTCAATGCAAACGCAATTAGTTGGGACCAGCTTGTGTTGTAGATATTATTACAATTTTAATTTATGAAATATTTTAAATATCTTTTTTATGGTACAAGATGTAGGTACATTAACAATGATAAAGCCCAGAAGCTAGATTTTTTAAACCCAAACACATCTCTACGCACAATAGTTTACTTAGTAAACACACATTTTACCATACGCACAAACATTATTTATGTTAAAAATGCATATGTAGAAAAGTAATGAGAGACAAGATCCTATAAGGTAAGTGGCCTAAATAGACCATCAAACAATGTATTATAAAAAAAAATGGATTTATAAAAAGAGAAAAAATATATTAACTTAATATTGAAGGGGATATACTAATTGTATTATTCTGGCCTAAAAGAGGTGGCAAATGTGTTACATTCACTTATAACCAGTGTAGGAATATCCAACTAAACTATTGTAAGTATAAACTGTAAATACAGTAGAAGCCCTGTTAACCGCCCTTGCTTAAACCGCCCGCCGGGTTAACCGCCGACCTTATTGCTAGAAATCCTTCCCTTCCCATTACCGCGCCAGAAAAGGTTCAAGGCTGACCATTTCTTTGTTTGACATCGTTTACCGCCAGTACAACGTTTGTCAACGTACAATACAGTCAGTCAGTCGGTTTGAAGCTAAAGTATTACATGGTTGGATGTTCAGTGAATTGTTTTCAGTCTTTTGTTTTTGTTTATTTAATCAGTTAAAATTTATTAAATAGTTTATTAGTTAAAATGAGTGCGGTAAAGCGGAAGCGAAATGTAGTTACTATGGAACAAAAATTAAAAGCAATAGAGAGAATTGAGAAAGGAGAATCTGTTAAACTGATTAGTAATGACCTTGGCGTTGGTGTAACCACGGTAAAAGACTGGCGAAGAAATAAAATAGATATTCAAGACTACTGTACACAAATTGAATCGGAAAAAGTTCTTTCGTCGCGCTGCACCTTAAAAAAACCACATAACGAACAGGTTGACGATGCATTATGGTTGTGGTTTATGCAAGAACGACGCAAAGGCATGCCTATAAGTGGTTCACTTTTGAAAGAAAAAGCTGCCATTCTACACACTAAGTTTGAAAAAACGGGCATGTTTATGGCCAGTGATGGTTGGTTAGCACGGTGGAAAAAGCGACACGGCATTCATCATTTAAGTGTTTGTGGAGAAAAACTATCAGCTGATCCTGTTTCAGCCGATGAATTCACCCTGAAGCTCACTGAGTTTATTCAAACAGAAGGGTTGCATCCTGAGCAAGTGTACAATGTTGACGAGACAGGTCTTAATTTCAAACGACTTCCTCAAAAAACTTTTGCCGCTAGTTATGAAAAGTCTGCTTCAGGATTTAAATTGAATAAAGAGAGATTAACAGTAGCCTTATGCACTAATACTACTGGTACACATAGGCTTCCACTACTGGTCATTGGGAAGTCTCAGAAGCCACGTGCTTTTAAAAACATTAATATCTTATCACTTCCTGTCTTCTACAGAAGTCAGAAATCGGCATGGGTTGACGAAATGATTTTTAAAGATTGGTTTATTAACGAGTTTTTTACCTAAAGTAACACAACACTTAAAACAATTAAAACTGATAATTAAGGCAATTCTGGTTTTAGATAATGCACCAACCCACCCAGTAGGACTTGAATGTGAAGAGGAATCTGGAATAAAATGTTTTTTTCTTCCACCACATGTGACTAGTGTTGTACAGCCGATGGACCAAGGTGTTATCGAATGTTTTAAAAGACGATACCGAAAAATGTTACTTTCGGATATCCTGAGGAAAATGAAATTTGAAGGAAATGGGTTAATTGCTGCTTTGAAAACAACTAACATTAAAGACGTCATTTATATGGCAGCCAAAGCTTTTGAAGAGATTCCCAATTCAACATTTGTGAAATCCTGGAGAAAAGCTTGGTCTGGTGTTGAAAATGCCGTTCAAGCACACACAGATGATAATCCTGCTGCCCAATTCAATAATGTTGTAAGCTATGAAGCAGATGACAATGCAGCCTTATTAAACGATCTACAGCAGATGTTTAGACTTGAATTGCAGGAAAACGGTGATAATCTTCAAGTGAAAGATGTTCAAGAATGGGTTAATGGAGATGAGGAAATAGAGAATGAATTCCTAACTGATGATGAAATAATAGAGGCAGTAGTGAATTCCGGCCAAGACGAAGAAGATAGCGAAGAAGGTGAGAAAATTAGCCACAATGATGGATTTAGAGCTCTCCAATTAGCATCGTTGTACATCGAACAACAAAGAGAATCCACTGCAGTCGACATTATGTTTATAAAAAAGTGGCGTGAATGTGCGTTCAAAAATACAATTGCACAGAAAAATCAAAAAAAGATCACTGATTTTTTTTAGTTAAAATTTGTTCCGACACTTTTTCTCTTACACTTAAAATGTTAACAAAATGAAGAGATTAAATTTATTTGTGTTCTGTGATTTTATATTACTGTAAGTTTATACAGTGTATATGGTTTATTTATTTCAGTCATTATAATTGTGAGTTTAATTTGTGCTGTGTTTTATTTTCTTCCTAGTACTGTACAGGTACAGTAATTGTAATTGTAATTCATAGTTCTTGTGAAAAAGAGTCAAATAATAACAGAATGAGCAATCGGACAAGGTGAGTAACGAAAATATAGTACTGTATACTTAATTTTTGTATTGTTTCTTAATTTTATAGGCCTAACTTATGTTTATCGGTACTTTTAGGTGCAATTTAGCCATTTTCGTTTTAACCGACTTTATTGATATCCGACTCGGGGTCCGGTCCCGTAGGAGTCGGTTAACAGGGCGTCTACTGTAATAATCTGCAGCCTCTCTTTGTTCCCTTGAGATTGTGGCTATACTGAAAACCACTAAAAACTTTAATACATCCTAATTAGAATGTGTGTCTGCATTGATAATTTAAAGAACTGTTTAAAAATGTAGTCAAGCAGTTGACTATGCTAAAATTCCTTCTACCATGGTACATTTCAATGCAACTTTAAAGAGACCAAAATTATTCTCTTATATAAAAAATATGAATAAGTCCCATTTTGTTGTTCTTCTTCTCCACTGTTTGGCTTATGAACCTGTCTGTACTTTGATGCTACACTTCCCAACAGCTGACTGTTTGAAGCTCCTATCAGTGTTTATGGTTTTTGTTACTAGCTATAAATTACATGTTTTAAAACTGTACTCAAAGTCTGGAACAGGATATTTTGTAGGCAATACCAATGAGTCATACTATGTGCCCACACATTCTGCCTCCAGCATAGATGTAGCATTGCTAACTTGATATACCTGTAGCTCACATCGCCGGTATTGAAAAGCAGGATGTTTGTATTTTCAGCGACTCTATGACTGCATTGCAGCTGTTGAAACAGTACAAACCATCAAACTACTATAGTAGAGTAAGCGATCTTCCCTGCTTGGAAAAATAGAAATAGAAACATTTGGTTCCAATGGGTTCCTGGAAATTGTGGTCTAGGAGGTAACGAAGAAGCAGATAGAATAGCTGGATTAGCCGCTAACCTGGGTATAATTATGATTCCATCAAGAAATCTATTGCTGAGTGCCAGCCTTACTGTTTGTAATAAAACCCTTCAAACTAAATGGGTTGTACAATGGAACGTCAAGGAAAATTTTAGCCATTTTGTACTCAATACAAAAAACTCCTAACTACTTGGATATTTTAAAAGGAATCCCTCGATCAGTGTCCACTTTTGCATTTAGGGCAAGAACCAGGCTATTGGTACGTAAGCATACCTCTTCCGTTCAGGAATTGCTGATTCTCCCACCTGTTTGGTTTGCCAAGAACAAGAAGAACCTCTCCAACACACTCTTTTGCAATACCCTGGTCTGGAAAATGGTGCCAGAGAGATTCTGAAGGATAAACTTTTAAGGGAAAATGTACCCTCGACAAAGTATTGACAGACATTACCTTTTGGCAACTGGCTACCCTTTTTATTAGAGACACCGTATGGCTGGTATTACCTGATACCAGATGCACGCACAAGAAGTAAGAAATAAAAACTGTTTCTAAACAATCTACTATGGAAAACTAATGTATTTTTTTCAAATCTAGAAGATATTTTAGCGAAAGATAAGTCCTACATTAATGCAGATATTAATAATCAGCGTCAGGGTGTTTCTTAATCTGTCCAACGCTGCTGATTGTGTTGACATGTTTTCTGTGTGATTTGCCAATTTATCAAAACAGAGATATATTTCTAAACTAGATAAGTCTTACGTTTTCAAGAGGAAAGAAAGACTTATATTTCAAAGGTCTTATCTGATCCAATTAAATATGAGTAACACAGAAATTAACTTTAAGACCAGTGACGTTTGTTCTGTATTTATAGAAAAGTCACAATTATCATTTAAGAGTTATCAACCATGTGCCTTACCCCCAGTGAGTCCCTAATAAGTTTGTTGTAGGTGAACTGATTACTTTCTATATGTAAGAATTACGTACATATATCATTTTTTGTATTTATGGTAAATAAACTTTTTGTATTTTTTTACCATTGTAATTAATGAGTTATCAAGGCACTGATTGTATTTAGAATGTTAATTTAAATGTAAAATAAAATAAGAAAGGGTTATCTATTTTAGTACTTTAATTCTTCAAAAACTGTCTTTTGTAAGATAAAGGAAAAGTAATTATTTTACAGTTATAAGAATTTTCTATTCCAATATAAAAAACATTAACAATTGGTATATTAAACTAGTTGTCCATCGTTTAGAAATAATAATCGATATTTATAATTTAGAATACATTCTCAAGAAACATTTCTCATTCATTTTTATATGGCAGCTGCTTAGTTTTTTTCATATGCTCTTTTGAATTGTTATTGTAAAATTTTAAACAATCCAAAATTAAATAAGATCTTTTTTGCCGCGGTAGGCCGTATCTGCTATCATGATAGCTTAACTAAATCAAATACAGTACTATCAGTAGAGGTGATTGGTTTTCAATGCCGCTGGTAAAATAAGTATACCTTCAATTTCTTCTTGATAAACATTCTTAATGCCGTTATGATTTGGATTTTTATACTTTACCTGTTTTAGTGCAGTTTGTTCATTTGTATGAGTGCAATTTTTGACCAAGATATTTTGTAATTTTATACTTTGTAGTGTTGCCTTGTACTACTGATTCAAATAATACTAATAATACTTGACGCAGGATAGAACTAACCTACATTAAGTGGCCAGAATCTTTTCTATTCATAATTAATTACGAAGAGCCATACCAGGATTTTGTCAAGTGTTTATGCGTTACATGTGTAACTGTTTTATTAATATAAATACCTTTTTGGAGTTTCTGCTCGCAGTCCTTTTTGGTCACAGTTTAAATGATGACGCGTTTCGCCTATTTTTCAGGCATTTTCGAATCACATTAATTAAAAGTGATGACACGTTTCGCCTATTTTTCAGGCATTTTCGAATCACATTAATTCAAAGGTATTTATATTAATATAATTCCAGTCCAGTAAGGCAAACACAAACAAATGTAACTGTTTGTACAAAGACTGGCGAACCCAACAGTATTTGGTGAAAGAGTGCATACCTTAGTGGGCCTCGAAATTTATGTAAGCAAAGGATGATTTGAGCTCCGTGATTGGTGTGGCATGACGCATGCTTTCTAAAGGAGCACTACCAAGCACAAAATTCAAAATATTCTTGTTATATCTTTTTGTTAAAGTTAAATTTTATAGTTTTGAAACTCTATAATTGTTATATGATTTCTGAAATTAAGGAGTCTAATAAAAGATTCTGCAATATGGATGTAAGCATTATATTTGGATAACCTAATAGAACTCCGATCCAATGCAATATTTTGTTCCACTGGAAATTCGACGATAGTGGCGTTATCTATTGGAGAAACGACAGAAGCTGTATAAAACACCAATGCTACCAATGATTTCTTCCTAGCGCTACCTCGCGGCGCGATCATGTACTATTTTCGCGACAACCTTTTTTCCGGAACACAGCCCCCGTATGGATGCAAGATCTATTTATTATTCATGATATATGATGTAAGTCAACCTTTCTAACCTAAATAATCTCGCACATTAATAAATACAAACAAAATGTACAATCTACCCTAAAATAACCTAATGTTTATTTTTATTTTTTACTGAGGGGAGAATTATTTTATGAGTGTGTGTCTCCCTGCCCTTCGATATTATTCAAACAAAATTTAGCCTCAACTTCAAGCACATCCAAGCTGATAAAGATGTGGCATTTCCTAAGGGAATTTCTAAGTAACCTTTTGCGCTATATCCTATCGTTCTTATTTATTTATTTTTCACTTTCTTGTTTTTAAACAATTCTCTGGTTATTTTGAGAGTCTGGTTATTGGAACCTGTAAAATGGCTGATTGTACAATGCAATCTAGTGGTTGCTTCTCAAAATAGTTCATGTGTATCACCAAGATACCCACATGTGCAGATTGCAGCCAAATTTCCAAAGTAACTGGGTCAGGTAATTTTTGAAACCACCAATACTTCTACTACTCAAACTCTGAAAGCTAAGATTAACCTGCTAATCCAGTTGTTAGTATACCTTCCTCAATTGCACATATGGCCTGATAGATATCAAGGGTCTTATTATTAATCATTTGTCGTAGTAAGTGTTCTCCTGTGTTAGCTTTATCAGATTGTTCTTTAGCTATTCAATATAGAGGGGTTCTGCAGGTTCTATTGCCACTCTAGATCTGGCATCCTGTAAGAACTTATAGCCTTAAGTGCTATTGCAGAGGTTTTTCCAGATTGGTACTACCTACTGGATGACAGAGTTCGCCGCTCTCATCAGATCCTTATTCTTGCTACTCCTAGGACCTCCCACATTAGGACCTCCCCATAATGCGCAGAAAGTGTCTTCACCGTCTATGTAATTGTGTACCCATTATTATATATGCCTTTCTTGTATTCAGTTACCAAGGAACTTCTCTCATGTACCTGATAAGACATCACCAATCCTTTTCGTTTTAATATGCTTCTAATTCTGTAATGGATATAGTCGCTTGCTTAAAAACATTTTTACAGATTTAAGATAATACTGGACATACACGATTAATTCTCCTGAAAATTACAGAGTTAACACAAATAGTTTTTTATCTGACAAACAGGTTTTAAAATTCAAATAGGCTGCTTTAGCCCTTGCTTTTATGGCCAATCTAATTATTGAAAACTCAAAACTTCATTAAAATAACTTTGTTCTCAAGTTCAAGGTCTAAGTTACAATAAAATGCCAATCTAATACTTCTGTTTAAACAGTCTGTAGAATTATCTGCCTTAATACCTTCAATAATCTGTCCCATCCACTTCATCTAAAATCTGCCATTCGTGTTGTCAGTATAATTGTTTTTGTTTCTGATTATTTCTTTGATTAAAATATAAGGGAGTCTATAGTCTGGCATAAATAACACACACAAAACATAATAATTATAATGTATAAAAGTAACGATTTTTGTAAACCTTATACAAAATATAAATGTAATTTAATGAATTATTAAGTAATCCTAATTTGACACTTAAAGATACTTAATTGGCAATACTTAAGTTTTAAAATATTAGGTACTGTAGCGTATACCGCATACCTACACATTTTGCCCCTTTTCGACCACCTGACACCTCCCTAAAAATAACAAATTTTGATTTTTTTAAACTTGTGATAAAACTTACAATGAAAAATAATTTAAAAAAATACTTTTATGAAAAAATGTACATGACATTTTACACACTTTTTATAAGGAAAAGATATCCTACAATCCGGTAGCTCATTTTTAAAACAGTTGTAGAGTTTTTAAGCTTAATAAAGAAAGAATTATAGGTTTATCATTGGAATCTTTTTCTTTTTTTTTTTTTTTATTGGTAATCTCTTCAGGTATACCTGATTGAACTTAGGTAAGAAGATTACCTTGTGTATTCCTACTATCATTTTCTATGTCTTGCTAACTTAGGGTACAGTTTTTCACACAATATTAATATTGATTTAGGTGTTTCCCATTTCGTTTTTATCTAATAGCACACTAATATTATGCACCCTAGTAAGTACCATATATATACGTTAATCGTGTCCTCTGTCAGTTTCCCTAGATACTTCTAAACAAGAACGTTGAAAGAAGAAACAAGGAAATCAGGAAGAAAATAAAGGCAACACTTGTTAGCGTTATATAAATGGTTCAAGTGTTTCGAGTGGTTTTGGAACTTTTATGTGTGTAAAATGTTTTAAATCTTTCTTCATGCTTGTAAGCAAAACCCCATTGGCACATGCCAATAAAGCCTACAAAGCATAGAAAAAAAAGTATGAAGTGGGTGAAGATTTTGATTCAATGTGCAAAATAATATTAGTTCTCTTTAAAAATCTATCCCGACAAAAATGCATTCAATTCATACATAATGATGAAAAATCATAATAATTATGGTGAATATTAAATGCTTATCAATAATTCTCAAACAACTATTTGATTTATGTTGGTGAAAAATCACACGTTCTCTTAATTACGTTATTGCATGTGGTTTCTTCAGTAGATTTTGCTGGTTGGAAAATTTGTAATTGTCTGGGCAAAATTGTATAATAAGTTGGCAAAACTTTGTATCCTCCCCCCACCAAAAATATCTGCTTTTGTGTTGGCCCTGGGTATGACCAACACAACTTGCCGCCCATTGTCCCAAAGTTCTTTCACTTTGACTTTTTTCAAAACTTGTCAGTGGTCGGTCGTACTGATCAGCATGTAGTGTGCGCACCTCCAAAAAGAAACATCCATTTCAGTTTTACAAAAATCTAGGTTGCCCGTGCCAGTTGTACCACTTGAGGCAGTATGAGCACAGCTTTAACTATGGATTATAACTTAAATGGAGCAAACCTTCCCTACACTTGAAAATCCATCAAATTATGGTTACTGTTGATATAATGTAAATTTTTTGGGTATAAATATTGACCACAATTTAACATGGAGGCTACACATTGAAAAATTGAGCAAGAAATTAAGTTCGATTTGTTTTTGAATGTTCATTTTGAGAGATTTTGTAGACTTAAAAATTAGGTTAATTGTCTACCATGCTTGTTTTTCCTCTTTGATGCAGTATGGCATTGAATTATGGGGAAATTGGTCAAAGGCATTAACTATTTTTAGGATTAAAAAAACATATATTCGAACTATGATGTTTTCAATTATTAAAAAATTAAAAACTTTTACACTACCATCCATGTATATTTTTATATGTCTTATTTTTGTGCATACACAGATAAATACTTTTTATGATGGCCAAACTGTTCATTGATACAACACAAGGTTTAGAGAACAGCTCCAGTATCCCATTCATAGGCTGAAGTTGTATGAAAACACTCCTCTTTATATGGGCTTAAAACTTTACAATAAATTACCAAATTGGGTAAAGAGGCTTACATATGAAAAATTTAAGGATACTGTAAAAAAAATGTTATTCGAAAAAGAATATTACAACATTAATGAATTTTTTAATGACCATTCATTGGAATAGAGTGATATTTTGTAAAATTTTGTACTTTACTTGTTTTCAAGCTGTAGTTTTGTTTAGTTTAAGGATAATTGACAAGCAACCTGTTCATTGACAAATTTTATTTGTACTTATGTGAATGTTATGTTACAATAATAATTAAATAAAAATAATGAAGAAGAAATCAACGATGTCGAATCATCCATCTTTCCTGACACAGCTTTGAAGACTGATAAATCAAACTGAGAAGTTGATCAAAAACCAATTATTATTATTCATCGTTATAAACTTAAGACTACTGAAACCACATAATAATATACGTACATGGGGCTGGACCTCTACAAAGCCATAGAAGTAATTACGTTGTTAATAACGATTTTTTTCTATTCTAAACAAGAAAATAAAACAAAATACTGTAGGCCAACATGTATTTTTATTAAGGGCAATAAATGCACATAACAAATAATGTAGGCCTACAATTTGCTCTAAACAAACAAAACAAAACCATGATAATGGTCTACATCAACACTATTACTCTCATTGAGGCTGTTACATTTGTTTGATGGTTTTGGTAGTTTATTAGAAACCAACAGTTGCTTCGTCCTGTAAATAACTTCAGCCGATGAGCTTAGATGGTCATTGAAGTGGCCCAATCCTCTAATTTGACCGAATAGGTTTTCCAGGGCATCCTTTGTTAAACGGGTGGTCATCATGTAGGTCAGAACCTGATTTCACTGTTCTTTCTTTCTGGAAGGGAAGAAGAGATTTTTTCCCAACAACTCTCATGGGATTACTAATTCTACCAAACCTAAACTCGATTCCATGTTCACCGTGCAGTACAGAGCGTCCATAAACCATGTTATCCTTACTACAGACTCAGCGATAATAGCCAACTAAAAAACATCAACTCCCATGCTACGCTCGGTCGGTTGACGCATCCCACATGACAATAAACAGGATGTTTGCTGTAATGGTAGTAGCACGTCTATTCTCCCGTAAGACCTGTACTGCACGGTGAACGTGGAATCGAGTGTAGTGTTTCTTCTTGTTCTTTCATTAGTATTTCATTTATACCAAAAGCTGAATTCATGGGTTTTGACTGATTCATAGGACATTTGCTATTCATAATATCGAAAAACTTGTCCGTTAGCTCAAAGAAGTCTTCTGCTTTTTCGTTTCTAAGCAAATGAAAAAATAGTAGGAGGCGAGGGAAGTGGTAGGCCTATTTTTCTCTTAAAAAGTCATAAGATTATTCCACTTAAATATTTTTTTGTTACTTGAAGTAGCTTTTATTTGATTATTGGTAAATATTTTTGAAGCATTTTAAAAAAAAGTGTAACTGTTTAAAAAAAACTGTTTTGACACATTTAATTTTTGTTAATAAGACCTTTTTTTTAGTTTTTAACCTTAACATTCTTTTAATTTTTTTTCACATTTTCTATGATTAGTTTTCTTGTTTATTAAATAATTGTTCAAAGAAGTAACTTCATTTAATAATTTATCAATGGTTTCTTTGTTTATTAAACAATTTGGACACTCGAAATTATCCTCAGATAAGTTTGAATTACTACAGAAGAATCGTTAACATTGCCATCCCC
>JAGFPH010001701.1:171816-183347 GCA_018207615.1 Philaenus spumarius
CTTTATTTAGTTGTTTAATGTTATAGGCCTAACCTAAACGATGTTCACGGAAATTTGCAATAATAGTTATTGACGTGAGCGAACTAGGCCCTAGGCCTAAATCGATATTGAAATATTAAACTTTAATTTAGGCCTGACTTATTTCTGAGGCATAGCGTTGAGATTATGGTTAATCCTTTAAACTGTATTTTTATTACATTTAAGCCTAATGTTGTATATACCCTTTATTTAGTTGTTTAATGTTATAGGCCTAACCTCAAAACTCAATAATCCAATATTTATTATTGAAATCATAGCCCTGCTTATAATCGAGCTTTAGCTCGGTCTCCTGGTACTTTATTTTAATTAGGACGCAACATAGTGGTTTCTTATTTTTAAATTCCTTTATTTATTAAGTGTTATTCTCTAGCTTTAAGAAAAGTATAACAATCAACATTTTTACTACATTTTCACCCCTTTGCAGCACGCGACAAAATGTCAATCTATGATACTTTTTTATGTTGTAAGAAATAAATGTACAAATTTTCAGTTTAATAACTTTAAGAAAAATAATATTTGTAATAATTATTTTTTATTGTTTTATGGGTTATCACATTTTTACCCCTCAGCAGCACGCGAAAAATTGCAAATCAGTTTACTTTTTCTATATATGTTGTAAGAGACAAGTGTAAAAAATGTCATCTCTCTAGCTTTAAGGAAAGTATAACAATTAATATTTATTGTTTTGGGGGTTGTTTTAACCCTTAAATCAAAATTAATTCTAGCCTATGTTACTCTAAAGCAATTTTTTCAATCGGTTCAGTAGTTTCAGAGATTACCCCCTACATACAAACAAATTTTACCTCTTTATAATATTACTAGGGGAGACCCCTGCGTGCTCCGCACGCCAACCCCAGTGGAACCTTATAAAAACAGTAGTTCAGTAGTTTCAGATATTACCCCCTACATACAAACAAATAAGCAAACAAATTTTACCTTTTTATAATATTACTAGGGGAGACCCCTGCGTGCTCCGCACGCCAACCCCCAGTGAAACCTTATAAAAACAGTAGTTCAGTAGTTTCAGATATTACCCCCTACATACAAACAAATAACCAAACAAATTTTACCTTTTTATAATATTACTAGGGGAGACCCCTGCGTGCTCCGCACGCCAACTCCCAGTGGAACCTTATAAAAACATAATGGTATGTTTTATTTACAATAAAGGTGTAGGATTAATAATAACCTCAAAACTAAGATCGTAAATAATGTTAAATGTACAAATTAAATTATTTCTTATATTTTATAACAGCAGTTATAATAATGGTTAAAAGAATCAGCAAGGCTCAGGTCTGCACTTTAAACCCCTAATCTAAAAGCTAGAAATACAAAAATAATTGCTTAAAATTTTGAAATCAGCTGTTAATGGAAATATTGGAGCAAACAGCTATATTATCTGTTATTTTATTTAATTGGTTGCTATGATAATAAATGTAAATAGGGGAAGGTGGGGCAAAGTGGAATGGTTTTTTAATTGTTGTAAATGGGTGCTAAACGAACGTCTATAGAACACTGAAATGTGATTTTTCTCTTTAATTGATGTTTATAAATAATAAAAAGCAATTGCATAATTTTGTAATTACGAATATTTTGACTGTATCTACTAAAACACTACAATTTGATTTTCATTCCACTTTGCCCTAATGAAATAGTCATAGTAATAGTGAAATAAGTCATTTGGCAAAGTGAAATATGTAAAGGTTTATTTATACTACTTATACAATATTCAGTCTGTGTATTATATTTAAATATATATACATAATACTTACATAGTATAAGTATACAATACTTATATAAAATTAATACTATCTAATAACATACCCATGAGAGGATCTAAAAAAAAATTCAAACCTATTCTACATAACTAGCCTATAACTATTCTAAACATTTGACATTAAGTTTACGGTATTATACGTCTTCTGACCACTTAAACTTCATCTTACATAGTTTCGCACCATTGCATCAATCTGCAAATAAAAATAAAAAATGTAGGCTCATTAATAATAATATTAGCTTATGAAATAGAGACTATAAGATATGTTAGGCCTACGTGAAAAAAGCGAGTTAATAAAAAAACATGGTAAAATGAATTCAGCTCTTTAATTCGATACAACACAAAACATTCGTTGAGATTTAAAAATGATAAAGTACTAGTAGACGGTTATTTCCATTTAGCCAAATTTCTGAATGTTTTAATTTTGACAAATTTTATAATGCCGATCTTTTGTATATAAACTACAAGTGAATTTATGATTTCTGTTTTGTGCGTGAGAAGATAAAGCGTGTTTGTTTCTGGTGTAGCCTATATTGTTGCCTATTTTAAAGAAAGTAAAACAATACTCGAATGGTGCGTATAAAACCAGCACGCAGTGTTCATGTCTGTGAGAATTTCCATCTTATATTAAAAGAAGCAAAAATAATTGTATAACAGCTAATAATTGGTCGAGAGAAGGCACGCAACATTCCAGCCTTGAAAGTCCTTCATGACAACCTACAGAGTATAACTCTAAAGACGTACATCTAGATACTTTCAACATTTATCTTAAATACACATCGTTATCGAAATAGGAATTTTCAGAATTAATGTCAAGCTCCTTCTACTCTGTCAGGGAATATTTCCGTAGTACCAGAAATAAGTTTCAGCACCTTGGTGGCTTCAGTTTGTACGACTAAAAAGGAATTTCATCATATCAAAATAAACAAGAAATTAATTGAAAATACCACAAAGAAAATTAAGTTAAGTTTTTCTGATGGGGCTAAACTACTTACTTAGGCAACGCTTAACTATAAACTTTAAAGCAGAGACTTCCAAATGTGGCAGCAAATAATCTACTTATTAACTAAAAAAAATAAATATAAGACAGAATACTTTATATTTCGTTTTTTATATAATGCATTAGCTGACCCGTACGGCGTTGCCCGTGGTGGTTGGTATTTTCAGTCTTTTTGACGTAATTGTATTCTTTTTAAGTGTTCAGTCAGTGAGTGGTATTTGGCGTTTACATATATAGATCTTAAATAATAAAAGCACTATTGTCATAATAATAAAAGATCTGAAATTATGATTTTAGTAACTTTGATCCCCCCAAACAATTGGTCTACGAGAAGTTACCATCTGCTTGGGGATGGTAAATTACCAAACAAGGTGGATATTATTATTCTCGTCATCATGAAGAAGTACATTTTTTATTTTTAAAACTCCCCCTCATTATTATTCAATCTTGTAACAAAGTCACCAGTGTTAATTGAGTGATTCATAGACCCCGACAACTTTGAAAACGACGACGACGATTACGAGGATGGAGCAGCAGAACCCAAGCGCTTCAAATTGTTGGTGGCCTCATGAAGTTTTTACACATAAATTGTATATACTTGCATTATTAGACATACTACCATTATTTTTATATCAATTATATTCTTTAATTAATTTTTAGTTATTATTCATTGATTTCAACAACCTAATCTATGTTTATTGAGGTTCAAGATTATGGGTTGGCAGTAATTACAGTAGTAGGGTGATAACCTGCCACAATAACATTGAAATAACTACACTTCACAAAAAAAGGCACTTGGTCAACGGACCCCCCCCCCCCCCGCGTGTCTCAACATTTCGATATTGTTGAGTGATAACCATAATTACTGTAGAACTGATGGTAATTGATAGTTAGAGGGCCAATTTTGAGAAAATCTCTCACAGTTTTATCACGCGCGTCAGTGGTTTAGAAAAATAAAATTTCTAAACGATGATTACACAAGTAAATATATGTTTTGAAAGAAATTGTAAATACAAAAAATAAATTTTGACACATTACCTTTCCAATGGTATTTGTTTTTTTGCGATTGGAAGGTTTTTAGTGGTTGAAATATTCCATACAATCACGCGTTACAAATGTATTCTCGCGGCACGGAGTGAATGCACTATAGTGAAGTCTGCCGGTTGTAGGGTTTTGCCATTTTGAGAAAATCTCTATAACTTTGATCGGCTGTATCTCGGTTAATATTAGGGTTAGGAAAAAGTTTAAGGATACCAAATTGTAGCAAATTTACTGCTCTACAACTTTGAAAAGAAATGTTTTGGTCGAAAACCGCTTAGTTTAGAAGTTATAAGCAAAAAACCGATAAAAGTCCGAACATTTTGAAGTTTTTCGGCCCCCCCCCCCCCCAAAATTAGCACAGGGTCCTCGAGTTGGAAAACTTGACAGATTCATCCCAAAGCAACCCCAAACAACCCGTAAAAGTTTCATTAACTTCGGAATTTTTTCCAGCAGACCCCACTTTTTTTGCTCTGTCTACTGGACTACAAGTGGAGGAGAAGCAGACGGGATGAGGGAATGTCGGTGCGTTGTCTCCGTGTCTGTTAGCTCGTTTATGCCTACATCAACTTCGCGTCCTTTCGCGTTGTTGTTTTTATGATAACCTTATGTCATTTTTTTACCTTTAGGCTGGGTTTATTCAAAGCGTTTGGCGTCGCGTTCCTAGTTCTATTGAATAAAATGGGAGCATTTATGCACAACGCGCCAAAATGTATGCCGCTGGAGGAACGCCGCGTCCGTAGATATTTAAAACGCGGGTTCCGCAACTGTCGCTCGTTCGCTCTAAATACATTGAATAAAATTGCTGCATTTATGCAGAGCAGTGGACAGGTTTCTGCTCTTCTTGGAATCCAGGTGTGGGCCATGGGTGGGGAAGGTTCTATTGTTCTATACATTTTATGTTTCCATTTTATATTTAGTAGTTAACTAGCTGATTTCTTTGCAACACTATGTTACAAAATTTCATTGTAATATTTCTCTCTCATTTTCTTTCATCTTGTATTCCATGAAAGTGTATTATGTATATCCAATTAGTTTAGAATGTATTGTTCATTGGTTACCCGTCAATTTTCTTCGTCAGGGTATGTGGACTGAATAAATTTAATTAATTAAAAATAAAGAATTCAGAGTGAAGATCGTCTTCTTTTTCAACCGCTAAATCTGCAGACTGGTAAAAATCACAGAGTCTTAGCTGAATGTTGCAGATTGCTCAGATAGTCCATGTCTTTAATATGCGGATGCCTAGATCGGGATAGAATTGATCAGATTACATTTTTTAATATTTTCTTAAAATTAATAAGTGACAAATTTCAGTTCTCTAGCTTTAATTCAAGAATACCAATTACCATTTATTGTTTTTAGAAGTTGTTATCACATTTTCACACCTTTAGCTGCACGTAACAAAATGAAAAACTGGTTTACCTTTTATATGTTTTTCAAAAAATAAATATACAAAATTTCAGCTTTCTGACTTTAAAGAAATTATAACAAACAAATTTATTGTTTTAGCGGTTGTTTCAACCCTTAAAGGCCAAATATTTTAAAATCCTTTCTTAGTGCGCCTCTAGCGCCTATGACGCTCTACACCTATACGTGTAACAAATTTCACGTTCCTAGGTGGTATTCAATTAATATTTATAGTTTTAAGGGTTGTTATTACATTTTCACTCATTTAGCAGAACGTGACAAAATGTAAAAGTGGTTTAGTTTTTATATGTATCTTCTAAGAAATAAACGTACAAAATTTCAGCCTTGTAGCTTTAAGGAAAGTAAAACAAATAATATTTATTATTTTAGGGGTTGTTTAAACCCTTATTCAGGGCCAAATATTTTAAAATCCTTTCATAGTGCGCCTCTAGCAATATATGTACCAAATGTATCGTTCCTAAGTGGTATGGATTTTGAACTATTGTTTTAGGGGTTGTTTTAACTCTTTAAGGCCAACAATTTAAAAAAATCTTATTGCGTCTATAACGAATATGAGCAATACGTGTACCACATTTGACGTTCATAGGCGGTAGGTTTTTTGAGATCTATAACAAACAATAATTATTGTTTTAAGAGTTGTTTCGACCTTTTAAGCCCAAATCTTTTCGATATTTAATAGTCATTCTGCTATTTGGGGCGGAGATAAATCCAACAAATCAAAGATATAAAAATTAATTGGTTCAGCCGTTCTTGAGTATAAGTGGTGTAACTAACCCGACTTTGTTTTATATATATATATATATATATATATATATATATATATATATATATATATATATAGATATATATATATATATATATATAGATTATTTCTGTAACCAGCAATTGTTTTTTGTCAGGTAAACCAAATAAAGATAGCTAATTTTGTATGCTATCAAAACTGTTATTTTTCTGTTTAAGGAATTTGTTTCTGTCAGCAATAATTTCGTTTATTTGTTGTCTTTCAGTTTGTTGTTTTGGCCTTTTGTTTATTATATCACATGTTTTTTTATTTAGTTAAAAAAAATTAATTTAGTGTCTGCTAAGTTAATAAATAATTTTTGTATTTGTAGCTATTAACAATTATAATAAACGTTAATTGCAATTAATTATTGGTTTTTTTAAAATAATTTGAATTATTTAAATAATTAATGAATTAAAATCATTCTGATAAGTTAAAATGAGTTCCTAAATGGAACATCTTATAAATTGAAAAGTAATATCAAATCACATCCTTCAGAATCAACGTTTACAAATTATATAACAACAAACATTGTACAGTTCATATATTTTCATAAGTTATTATAAATGTTATTTGATACAATTAGCCTGATACGTGGCCATCAGAAAGTAGGGTACCCTAGTATAAAATGAAAACCTTTGAAAAGGATGCATTTATTTATGATTTTGTTACAGGCCTAAAGTTGATTTTCTCTTTAGCTAAAATCTAAAATCATCTTCAAAAGTTAAAAAAAAAAACTCTTTCGTTTTACATTTTCACTAAAATTACATTACAATCAGAATTATCTGTTCGTAGCTTCACCGTGTCAGATTGAAAACAATTTGAAAATACAAACATAAGCACGCAAAACATAAACTGGCAATAATTTTCAATATTTTCATATTATTTTTTCAGCAATCAGCTCTACGAGCTCCACAACTACCGCACTGTATGGACTCCCCACCAATCCTATTTAGGAAGGCGGCAGTAAAAAACGCGCGAACAAATTGTGACCGAAATGTCATACGCGCGTCTCGAGAAAACGCTCGACAGTCAACTTGGTGAAAGAGTTGTCCGAACCAAATTATTGATAATGAAGAAAGCCTAAAAATTAGGTTCGTAATTATTCTGTTTTCGTTTTGTCGCCTAACTAGGCGCATTGCTTAAGATGTTTTTTAATACCCGGTACGTAGAAAGAAAATTGTGCTATTATGCTTAATTTGGGACAGGGTAAATGCATACAATTATAGTTAAAACGTAATTTAGACTAAATACAGGACGACATATTGTGCATGTTTAATAAAGTGGAGTGAAAGAAATTACACTATTTTGCCAACTACTTGCTTGAAGCTACTAGATAATTACTTATCATTTTGGAAACGTCAGAATGAACACAAAACCTGTGATAACAGAATATTAAACAGAAAACGTTCTTCGCGTGCCAGTATATTATAATGTTTTCAATAAGTCTAATAATTGTGGAGTGTCTTTAGAACTTCACTTTCACGTTTCAGTACAAGGCAAATAGCAAATCAAAAAATTGAATAATCCCACAAATTCATCAATTTAAATTGTTGGTTTTTTTTTCAAACATCTTGCAACAATAACAATGCAATGTTTTTTTTACAATTACAAGTTCTACATCGGTAGGACATGTCGAACCTTTTCAGAAAGTTTTAGAGAACATAGTAGCGAATTAATATTTTGTAAATGGGTTCTTTAATACATATTAAACATATTTTGTTCTTATAAATTTTTCGTTTAAGTTAATATTAAGGGAGCTATTAAACAACAAACACCAAAAAAATGGTTTCTCAAAGCTTATACATTTACTTTATTAACTATATTTTTTAAATTATTTAAAATACACAAAAATGGTACAAATAAAAGTTGTAGTATGTATCGTTAGCTTTAATATGATGTGAATAATTACTTGTTTAAATTTATCCCTTGCTCGTGGGACGTCGTCAAAGATAGCACTTGCACGCCGCTCCAGTGCAGTGGTCCGAAGCAGGTTTTATATCCGCTTCGCATGGATATATATGCACAATGGATGTTGCAATATTATTTTAGTAAATGGGTGTGCTTATATACTGTTTGTATATAATGTATTGTAAGTTTAGGTTTAGACTGTAAGTATATTATGTAAGTTTTTTATTACATTTATATATATATATAATTTATTGGTTATAACTGTAATACAAATAATTTCAATAACAAATGTGTTGGAAGTGTAATACTTGTATTTTAGCTATTTATAGTTTCATTTTTACTTAATATGCTTTTTCAAAAACAATACACATTGAATAAGTGAACACTCAAATTTTATTTCGAATACCACCACCTATGGAACGGCCTCCGGTTCCGGATTGGCTTAAACCGGCCGCTGTCACATTTCCATGTGCAAAAGAAAAGGATTACAAAATATATTTTATGTGTCAGCATCTCAGACCTATCACCCACCCCGAATATATGTACCAGTCTTAAGTAGGCCCAAGTACAAATAAGTAGGCTATTTATGTTACAACTATAACGAGATTCTAAATCTCTAATAACATTATTCCCAATATTTATTTTCATCATTATATTGATTTTCGATTTATATTAATGTTTACAACTTGCAAATCACTGTAATAACAATTTAAGTGATAATTTCTACTGAATGTTGATTAGTTACCGTATTAAACTTCCTTATACAAAGTCATTCGTAGATGGCACGTAGAACTTCAACAGTCTCGGAAGCTGAGAGACGATTCCGACATACAAAAGTTTATTTCATGGCTAACTCAACACAACCCGTTTACAAAGCTGTCAGGAGACTTAATTTACAAATTTATTTATTTGTTTATAGCTCCCTTAGTATTAACTTAATCGAAAAATATATAAGAACAAAATATGATTAATATGTAGGCTATTAAGGAACCCATTTACAAAATATTAATTGGCTACGATGAGTATTAACAATGAATACAGAATACAATTCTGTATTCATTGGTATTAATGAACTTGTAAGCACGGTAGTGAAACTCTGCATTTAATTTGTAAGCTTCAAGGGGGTGGAGGGGGAAGAACAAGGGGGAGAGGCGGCGACTTTTGAGAAAATGCGTGTCTCATAAGGGTCTATCACATATAAAAAAATCAGCTTTAACCTAATTAGGTTAGTTGATAAATTGCGATTTTTGGCCTTTATTGACTGGGCTATAAATGCTCAGATGCAAAGAAATTCTACCAATATATTTCGTTCGTCGACTTCGTGGGTAAACCAATTTCCCAAATAGTCTTGGTTGAAAAACTAAAACATATAAACTTAATTTTGGAAATGCACTCGACTCACATCAGCGGTTCAGCTGCGTGGTTGAATTATTTTAAAACCTATAACAACATTTAAGTTGTTTTAAATGTATACTGTACTTTGTATTAGGTTTATTATGAAAAACAAAATAAGCATTTCGCATTATTTAATGTTTATATTTTTTAAACACATTTATTTGAACAAAAACTATTTTTGTTTGGTTTCTAGGCTGATAGGCGTTTTAATTACGTTACGGATGATTACATTTTAAATTTAGGCCTGTATATGTAAATATAAAGTTAAAACGTCCTTCCTCCAAACAAAACTTAAAACAAGCACGCATAAGTTTGGTTTGATTATTATGGAATAAACATGATTTATATTCCTATTTAACAAGTTTACCTTGACAGTTCAGATTGGACGACATTGTGTGTAATCATATTTATTGACACAGACTTTTGCAAATTGTTACAACGTAATTTTACTTACCGTATCAGTTGAAATTATAAATAATGTAGATAAGTGGATTCTTTTGTTTATTATTTTGAAGTTAGCACAGTAAAAAGTTTCTTTGTTTACTTCGTCCTTCAAAAGAAACTACGTAGGCCTATAAACAACAAACTATATTCTACACTCGATTCCAAGTTCAACGTGCATTACAGAGCGCCCATAAGCCATGCTATCCATACGACAGTCTCAGCGATAATAGCCAACTAAGAAACATCAACTTCCATGCAACGCTCGGTCAGTTGACTATAAACGCTCCCATGCAACCCGCATGACAATAAACGAGATGTTCCCTGTAATGGTAGTAGCATGTCTATTCTCCCGTAAGAAATGTACTGCACTGTGAACGTGGAATTGAGTGTAGTTCTAGGAGAATCGTCTTACGCACTCTACACCAGTGCGTAATGTGTGAATAAGTAGCATTTTGTCCAGCGACTGTAGCATGAGTTGGCCTGATCAAGAAACAGTTCCCTTCTACGATTCCAACCGAAATTTGAGAAGAAAGAGAGGGGAATCATTTCTTCTCTCTTCGTCGCATACTTCATAGAATGTGCCGCGTGTACCATGTTAATACATAGCATAAGGAACCAGTAGACTCTTGCATATGATACTGTATATTAGCTAAACACGTATTTAATATTTATTTATTTATTGATGAATTATTAAAGCTAATGGACGAAATCAGCTGTTATAGGCCTATGTTTGAATCGTTGTTTATTATTTTCATTTGTTCATTTACTTCGTTCTTTTAAAAGAAACTATTTAGGCCTTCAAACTATATCTAAGTCAGTGCCGTTTCTTATCTTCAAAATGTTTTGGTAAATGTAGCCTACATACCTTATAATTTAATATTTTACCCAAAGAAGTGAAATACATTTCTGAAAACAAAACTTAATGTAATACATTTTAATCGTAGGCGTACTTAAATCAAAGATTTTAATTCCAAATATTTGAAATTCTGTCATTTAAAACTAGGCCTATTCTGTTCATTTTAAAATTCACTCAATTTTTCATCGTCAGTGGGTATATATTTATAAATTAACAGATGTTCAAAACTTTTGTGATAAAATAGCTGCAATAATTCAGACCAACAACCAAGATAGTTAGCGATAGTTTGAAATATAGATTTATGTTGATATCATACTTCAGCTATCATAAACCCATAATTTCTTTTTTAGATTATGAATTAATGGAAATTAATTAATAAAAGTAATATTTAATTTAATTAAGAGAGATTTTCTTCAATTAAGTTCCTTATAACCATTTTCTAATCCTGAAATAATGAAATCATCAACAACTGCAAAGAGAGCAATGCATAAATCAACTGTTTCTAGAACCTACAAAGTTTCACTTGAAACGTGCATGAGTCTCGCACACTTTTTTTATAGTCTCACACATAAACAAATATTTATGAATTTAACCTACAAAGTCATATGTAGCAAGACGTAACTCGTAGCCCAGTAGTTTACTTCTTAACGACTACGATTCTGATTCTGCGAATTTGGAATCATTAAATGATTAAATTTGACTAAACGTAATCAGTGTAATAATTGCCATTTAATATGTTTTATTTAAACACTCCAGTTGCTAAATATTAAAAATATTATAATTTCCAAAAAACTTTTCTGAAGATCTGTGAAAAATGTGAAAATTTCATCTAGTAAGAACTTTAATGGATAATGTAATAAAT
>JAGFPH010001701.1:183447-204534 GCA_018207615.1 Philaenus spumarius
CAACATTTAATTGCAGAAAAATCATAGAACACAACTACCTATACTAACATTAAACTCCAATGCAGCTATCTCACAAGTTCCTAATTGTCACTAAACAAATATAAACATATACAGTTTAGACAAATTGATCGAAAGTATTTTAGCATTGGAAGATTAATATTACAATCATTAATTACTATTGCAGTAAGATGTCTATAATCCGGCACTCGATAGTCCGGCAGACCCGATAGTTCGGCATCCATCACCTTGAAAATTGGCACCCATTAAAAATGGCAGTTTTTTAAATTATTTAGTGATTTACAACCCCGGTATACATTATCTGTTGGCTCCGAATCCGTCAAAAACAGTATGTAAAAATCTACTGCTCAATAAACTTGTACAAAACAAACATTTCAACCAACATTTCTCCTAAAAATCGAATTGATTCAAAACCATGTGCTCTCATTGTCCTTAAAAACGTTCCCGGTTGAAGGGCCCGTTTAACACTTTTGTAGCTGACAGTACTTTGTTGAACGTATTCCACTTAATGAAGATTATTTGAACAAATTGAAGTCTTAGGAAAAATATACATTGAATTTCTTGTAAATAGTTGTTCGATTTAAAACCGCTTTGCACGATTTGGAAGTGAAAGGGGTTCAAAGAATTTGTGACAGGCTGGAGTAAAATTGCAAACCCCCACCACATACTGACTAATGGAAACCAACAACAAAGGGGAATGGAGCCGTCCCTACCTGAGGCCCATCAGTTAGCGGCAATCTCTCTACACAGTTATTGTTAAGTAGTTTCAACGTGTAATTTATGTGTTTATTTATAATTTATTCCCTGTTTAAACCGTTTTAAAGGAAGACCTCGATAATCCGGCATATTCGATAATCCGGCATCACCGGATCCCCGAGCGTGCCAGATTATCGAGGTCTTACTGTATATAATTTTGGCTGAACCTACAAACTATTAATAAGGGATTTATAAGACCTATAATATTATAAAACAATATTTATTTTAACTGCTTACAAATGCTACTAGCATCCAAATTGAAATTTGATATTTATTTATTAAAACTAGTGAGTAGCCTTTAACTCTTCTAGTCATAGTCTGCACAGAAATATTAAAAGTGTGAATTACTTCAATCAATCAATTACAAATTCACTCTATTTATAGGATTGTGATCATGTGCAATTAAAATATAGATTTAACCCTTTGAGGACCAAGAAGTGATAAAATTTGAAAAAAAACTATATATTTCTTTATTTTTGTGATTATCTATAAAGTTGTTTAGTAAAAAACTTTCTTTTTTTTACTGTTTTTTTTTTAGTAAATATATAAATACCTTAGTAAAATTATGCAAAACTGCCCCAGCCGGAGACCAGATATCTAGTCATATCCTGTCAGCTTGGAAGCGAGCCAACCACCGTTTGCTTTACTTCGCCCTCCAACCCTCAAACCACAGATATGATTAGATATCTGGTCTCCCTAGCCTAGATTCGAACCCAGCATCTTCTGATCAGGAAGACTCAAGGTCATCCACTAAGGCTAAGGCTTGATTAAAGAAAACTGACACATAGACAAAACTTCAGTTACTTTACTATCAGTATAAATATTACATGTAAAGTAAAAGTAAAGTAAAAGATAGTTTATCAGCACCATCTAGGAGTGGTTATAGGAAGTTTGCTTGGTTGCTCTTATATTTGAATCTGTATGATTTGTATTATTGAGAGGTTTATAATAATAACTTAGATCAGTTCTTATTAAGTTAAGTAATTAATTTAAAGCAATACGCTACCCTTTTAGTAAAACATACTGACAAATGAAAGACTAGAACATGTTTTAAAAAATTGGGGAAATCACACCAAATAAATTGCCAATTGAAAGCAAGCACTAGACAAGCAAGTCCTGCTTTCTGGTGGCATTTGTTGAAACTAGGTGTAGACCTGATGTTTTACAGAACTGCAATGGTACTCTAAAGTACCTCCAGGCCTCAACTTGTAGATAAAACCCCTATTTCCTTTTATAAAGACAGGTGAATTGGGTGGTACGGTATGACCGTCGGTCATAAAAGGGTTAATATTTTTGTTTTCCTACTGAGTGAGACATCTTTTTGCCATGAACATCAACCTATTTGTACAACATAAGTAATATCATCTGGGGATACTTTAGTAGAAATTAAATTTTAAAGTATGATAAAAAAAATGGCAAACATAACTTTTATATGGAAATGCAATGCCAAATATTTTCCATCAGTGTTTTGATCCATTTTGATATGCCAGCTTCTAACAAATAATATTGGCCACTTTGTCATTTTCTAATTATTTGCAACATTTTCAACAGAACTAATTCTTGCTATTTTATTAGTCTTATAAGAGCAATAAAAACTTGTAAAGCACATATTTTCAGAAACTTTTCTAATATTTCATCCTAATAGGATACATTAACTTAGGAAATAATTCACGTAGGCCTATATCATGCCATTAATATTAGTGTTGTTTATTAACCACATAATAGTTTTAAGCTGTCAGACATAGTTAATTTGAAAAATTAAATTTGGAATTATGGGATTTAACCAATTTATCTTAATCACGAATAAAATGTACACTGTTAAATAAAATTATATATTAACTTCATATTTTATGATTTTATATGTATATAATATCAGTTTATGTACTGTTTTAATTATCTAAAACCAAAAGTTTTAAAATGGAGACATATTTGAATATAAGGAAATTGAAATTCTAGTAGGAAGCATCAGTTGTGTTCAGCTTAACTAATTTAATTTTCCCAATGCTCGTCTACCTCTTGATGTTTTCATGATCTATATTTAATTTTTGAAATTCAAATGACTTTATTTTCAATTTAATTATATTAAGTTTTATACTTATTGCCATTTGAATTATATGATTAAGCAAAAATTGTGCATTTCTTTTAATATTAATTTTTCATGTACACTCTTCCTACACTCTGTAGCCTATCTCCCTTCATGAATAACTCTTTTATCTGGTGGTCTGCCACTATTGGACTTATAAGTTTAATAGAAAATACTTAGTCCTTAGTAGTACAATACATAAAGTTTTGACATGATAGTTAAATTTTATGAATATGTGTGGCCATTTCAATTAGAACCTTCGTTAAATAGATAGCAAGACCTAAATATTTTGAGTCACAAATTTCTTGTAATTTTATAATTGACTGTATTTTATAGAACGGTTATGCACCCAATTTGTTTAGTCACTGTCTGTTTCAGTGTTTGTTTCCTGTGTTTGCGTGTCACGGAATGGCCGTAACAACTATAGAAGGCATTGGAAACAAGAAAATTGGATATGACAAAACACAAACCAGGCTGGCCAACTTTAATGGTAGTCAGTGTGGCTTCTGCTCTCCTGGCATGGTTATGAATATGTACAGGTAGGTAATCTTTTTATTTTAACTGTCATTACATAAAAAAAAACCCAAATGCCTAAAACCTGGACAGTTAATAAGAAGCACAATTCGAAAATTGAAAACAGATGTCGAAGTAGTGTGACATCTTAAAACATGCATTAAAATTGGAGTTTTACAAAAAAATTAAAGGAGAAATTCTATTATAAAACAAAATTTGTTTAATAACAAAAACTATACAAGGCCAATTTTAACAATTTTGATCCTTTTTGTTCTTAAAGATGTGATAGAAAGCCCATTTTGGCTATAATTATAAAAGGGTCACTTCTCAGAAAATGTAATTGTTATATTTTTAATTAAACCATATTCATTTTGTTAATATTATTTGGGTATAAAATTACATTTCTTAAATAAAAAGAATGGTACATAAAATTTTATTTTCCAAAATGGAAAACATCAGATTTGCACGTTTTGTTTTTATAGACCAATATTAATCATGTTGAAATTAAAATTGACTATTTGTGTGCAAATAGTTTTTTTAATTCAATTATTTATTAACTTTTCAAAAATTGTTTTCTGATATAATTTTTTTCAGAGGATTATTTTTTTGTAATTCATATTTTGTACAAATATGTAACAATACTACGAACGGTTAAAAAACATGATTTTAATTTAATTTGTTAATTGTAAGCTTTATTAATATTCTGTATAACTAAAATACATTTTTAAGAGTAATAGAATTTTTTCTAAGCAGTGCTTTTCGAGCAGTGTTGTTTCTTATGTTAGTATTTGGTTATATTTATAAATATTTACAAAATAAAGTATATATATTATTTTATCTTTTAGTAAGTGGCTATCTGTCTAACGGTGACGGTTTGTAAACTATTATTGTTTGTAAAACAATTTTTATTCTTAATAAAATTACTTTTCACTTATTCATTGAATTTAATTTAATCTTAAAGATTTTTAAATACAAAAACTTATAAAAACATAATTTTCAAAATCATTGGATAAATCTTGAGGTTTGGTTCCAAAGTTTACCATATTTCGATAATGCAAAGTGGAAAAGTTCAAAATAAAACTTTACTTTGAGTTACAATACAATATCTATAAATATTTGTAACAAACATGAGTTATTCACATTTAATCTAAATCATAACTGAATCATAACTACGTTTTTTACAAACTATTAAATTGAGTTGTCGCTCGACCGCCCGCCGTAGTAGACGTCTACCGGACAATTTATATGTGTTATGTGTCGTGAGTTGTATGTTGTTGTGTTTTTGTAATGTGAACTTTTAAGTTATTTATTAAATAATCTGATGATGAAACATAGGTTTCGAAACGCGTCATTATAAAAAACGCAGACGAAGTCACAAGACGGAAACAATAAGGTAAAAATATTATTAAACTACAATTACTTTCAGCATATAGGGCAATAAATCAAACACCAGTAACTTAGTACAAATATAACCTACTAAATTATTCATTAACTTTACATGTGTTTTTAAAACTCATATAATTTTGTAAAGAATCTATATCTTTAGCAAATAATATGATCAAGTGTACCAGTTAACCCTAAATATTGAGAAATTTTAATAAAGTATAGTTGATATTCTCATATATATGACGGGTCCCGCTTCGCTTGGTCCGGCCCTGTAAAGCAGCATCCTCCCTGGTCGGGCTGTGCCTTCTGCTCTTCTCGCGAGCGTACGTGCGATGGATGGTGGTGGTGGAGTTAGGTTCTTCCAAGGTCTCTAGAAAGGAAAGGTTACCTCATTCGGGAAATATCAAAAAAAGTGGAGTGGGGGCTGTGACGTAGTTGTTAGTATACCTAGACAGTGATCAAAGCTATCAAAGCTCTGTCGTTTACGTTTATACGAGTTAAATTAGTGTATATAAAGTGTTTTAGAAGTGTAGGTAGAAGAAATATATTATTTAGGCCTACAATGGATAGAAAATCAATTAATAAACCTAAAGGTGGTTCCATTTGTGCGGTTGCAACTTGCAAATATTATTATGCAAAAGCAAAACTAGAAGGAAGAACTGATATATCATTTCACAGGTAGGCCTAGATATTTTTTGTTTCTATTGTAATAGTAAATAATATAATACCACTTACTCATATAAAATGTTATTATAATTTTCTTTTGTCTTAATATTTTGATTTAAAAGTAGTTTCTGTGGCTATCTTTTGCATTAAAATTGTAGAAAATAACTTTTTGTTCAGTATGCCCACCTGGTGACTTGAAGCTTATTAAACCCCATGAACTTCCCACACAAAGCGTGTTAAAAAAAACAAACAAATATACTAATATATTTTATTTACAGTTGATGCAAGGAATGTTAAATATAGGCCTACATATTCAATAAAAATACTGCCACCCAATTAAATAAACTCCATACAATTTATACGTAGGCTATCATAGAGAGATACATTTTAGAATGCTATTTTATTAATTCTGATATATTTATCTTTTGCTTGTTATTTACAAATTATTTTAGGTTATTCGCAAATTAATAATGTTTACAAAAACAATCAAAATAATTATGCTACCAAAACAAAACATGTATACAAATTGGTGTGTAACCAATTCCTAGTAATCGGGATTTGTTCAATAGAATTTTATTTCATTTTATTTTATTTTAGCAATTCAAAATATATTTCTTACAAGTTCTTACAAAATTACTTACAAGTACAAGTAATTACGTTCTTTACCGACACAAAAAGAAGTAATTACGAGGATAAGTTTATTTTTGTAGTTTAAAATAAATGTTAATAGTAAGTAAAAAGAATACTTATTTAAAATACAAGTAAAACAAATACTTGTGGTTCATTCACTTAGTTATAAGTATTTATTTACAAAAAGACAAGTATAAGTATTTAGAATGGTGTATTCAATTTAGCCTTTATAGTGTTTAATTTTTGTGTCATACTTATATTTAGCTTTCCAAAGAATACTACTTATCAGAAGCAATGGATACAGAAATGCAAACGAGCCGACAAATGGAATCCTAGTTCTGCCTTCATATGTTCAGTGCATTTTAGTGATGACGATTTTATCCGAGATTTAAAAGCTGAACTTTTAGGGTACGCTCCTAAAAGCCGGAGATTAAAACCCGATGCCATTCCAACCTTAAACTTTTAATAACTTTAATCCCCCCAAACCCCCCTAAAATTTCGAATTTTTTCAAACCCTTTCTTAGTGAGCACCTATGGCCCTAGAGGAAGCTACATACCAAATTTAATTCCAATCCGTTCGGTAGTTTTGAAGAAGTCATTTTTTAATAACTTTGATCCCCCCAAACCCCCCCTAAAATTTCAAATTTTTTCAAACCCTTTCTTAGGGAGCACCTATGGCCCTAGAGGAAGCTACATACCAAATTTCATTCCAATCCATTTGGTAGTTTTGAAGAAGTCGTTTTTTAATAACTTTGATCCCCCAAACCCCCCCTAAAATTTCAAATTTTTTCAAACCCTTTCTTGGTGATCACCTATGGCATTAGAAGAAGCTACATACCAAATTTCATTCCAATCCGTTCAATAGTTTTGAAGAAGTAATTTTTTAATAACTTTGATCCCCCCAAACCCCCCTAAAATTTCGATTTTTTTTTTCAAACCGTTTCTTAGTGAGCACCTATGGCCCTAGAGGAAGCTACATACCAAATTTCATTCAAATCTGTTTGGTAGTTTTTGAGAAATCGGGATGAGTGAGTCAGTGGGTTTTGGCTTTTATATATATAGATTAAAATGTATTATCGTGATTGCATTTTTTTCTTTTTTATTCTGTAAAAAATATTAAATACAATTTTAATGACTGCTTTTTAGTTATATGATTTAAAATGTGTTACCAAGATAGCTTTTTATTTTAAATTTTAGTCAGTAAAAATATAAATTAAAATTTGTATGATTATACTTTTGTTATTATTGTAAATTGCAAATTAATGACATAAACGTAATGTTTTTGAAAAGGTTAAGATATATTCTTACAATTACAAATGTTGAAATGTGTAACTTAAGTATCATTTAAAAAAACTGCAACCCCAAAAATAGTTTAATACATCTATTTTTAAAAAAATGAGGTGATTTGTACGACGAAACATACATCTTTCATGGTAGCGCAGTGTTTTTATACTATAGACGACGTCACTGGACAGGGAACGGGTCGAGGGGTTTGAGTTTGTTTACATGACTATGAGGTAACCTTTCCTTTCTAGAGACCTTGGGTTCTTCAATGAATCGGTAAACTTATAGACGTTTCAATACGTTTATTGATCTCTACAAACATTCTCTGTTGGTCCCGTACTATTGTAACTAAACTAACGCCATGAGGCCAAAAGCAAGATTAACCCTCCTTATTGAGTCTACTTGCGGACGCGTTAACTACCAGACTAACTCTATGCATCTCATGATGTTTGCATCCAGCACCCCCCCTCCCTTGGTTAACTATGAACTGTTTTCTCAGAAAATGTAACATCTAGTCAATAATGTACTATGTCCGCTGTTAGTATATTAGTATGACCCTTTATTATTAATCATTATTACGAGGTGAAGGGTATAGTACAAAGCATTTAGAATGGCGAGCGGGTTGCTCATGCGCAGGAAAGCCCGATTCCCACCAACTTCAGTTTCAAATAGTAAAAAAGTACAGTCAATGTCAAATCTGCACAGACGTGCGTGGCTGTGTTGTATATGTGGTGTGTATACAGCCATTGTCTATAAACTTGACTGTACGCCACGCTGCCTAGCCTCGGTAGAGGAAATGTGGTGGGATAGGTACTCCGTCTCTCTCGCATTACCCTCCCTACACGCCATTCTAATTGATTCTACCTATACCTGTCACATATAAAAATATACAGTTATTTAAGTACTTCAAATTAAAACTCCATTGCAAAATAAATAAAGACACTAAATAACCAGCTCATTGTTTGTGCACGTGTTTTTTATCTGCTTTTTATGTAAAACCACTAACAATATTAATTAGTATGGCATTCATTCTTTCCGTATGTTTACCTACTCTGCCTTATCAATAGAAGGTTATTGTCCTACTTTAAGTTCTTTGTCTAATTACTGCTTTTAGTGTTAAACACTTTATAACTTTGATTTTATGTTTCTTTTATTTAAGAGCAAAACAAAGTTCAGCTAGTTATTAGTAGGCTTGCATTTAACTATATTTGATCAATATAAGCTTAAATTTGTTGTCCAATACTGTACTTCCAAAAATTTTTGTAATTGGTAGATTTCAGTTTGATTTTCTCGAGGACAAAAAATATTTTAAAAAGTTATTAACAAACAGGTTTAATAAAGAAAAACAAGCAAAAGAACTGTGAAGTGCTAGTTTATGCTTGATTAAAAGCATGCATTTCATCATTCCACCGAAATCATTATGAATTTTGTTTTCTAAACATATTGCTGATTTCTCTAAAACTGGAACCGATCATGTGTTATTTTCATTAAACTACGTTACACTGTTTCAGGTTGTTAATCGTTGCTGAACGATAAATAGAAGTTTGCTCATTGCTTGAAAACCAAGACATTTATTTTTTCCTCTTTCATGTCTACACACACATATTTACAGAAAGACCAAACAATACACGTCTAGATAATTTGGAGAAATTGCAAGGATATACATTTCGATCAGCTCTCTTTAAAGGAGATAAGAAAAAACAGACATAATTATCTGTCAAGAATAGATGGTTTTTTTTTAGTTTTTTACTAGGTATACATACTTTTTTTTTACTTTTGTACCTAACTTGGACTAGGTGTAAGAATTTTTTTACAGAGACGAGAGAAAATATTATAACTACAGAAATGTTTCTGCTATGTTAAAAAGTGATACGCAAAAACCTGTAATTAAACACAACTATACTCTGCGACCTTCAACTACAACTGAGATGTCTTGCCAACAGTAAAGGCGAGAGAAAAGGGAGTCACCTACTTCTTGTGGAGTAGTCGTTCAATGTGGCAAGCAGCACTGCTTGTTTTTACTCAAATGTGTTTCACTGGTCTTATTACAGTTAGAAATCTAATAGAATAGAATTACAATAAGTCTCATATCTTTATATTGAAAAGCAAGATCTATGATTATATAAAATATAAATAAATTTAAAAATAACCACATGATTATAAATGGTGACAGACGGACTGAAGAACAACAAAAAAGAGAGGTCAGAAAAAACTAGTGATGACCAAAGTGAGAAAGGTTTAGGCAAGAAACAATAATAATTCTATGCTTAAAAGCCTGCTACACACGAACCGATCCGATCCAATTGATTGGATCTAATCTCCAAAATGCAGGTGACTACAGATGACACGTTACTCAAAAGTAGAAACCCTACCCAACCCCCACGAAAGTGTAGACAAAGTATTAACTCTTTTCTCATATATCTATCACTCTTTTCTAATTCATGGCTTGACCATAGTCAGTGATTCGTATAACATTGAGTCATTAATCAGATTAAAATCTACAGAATAAATCTAATTTTAATAAATCACTCAATTTTAGTCGCTGGACTTATCGTTCTTTTGCTCAAAGTTTTCTTTTCTAGCATTCCTTGCTCTAAGACAGAACAATTACTGTTGGTACTATGCCAGCCTTTTACATTTTGAACCATGACAGTCGCGGTTATACTGAAAATTCTGGTAGCTAGATCGGATTGGATTGGCTTGTGAATAGCCCGCTTTAACATAAAATAGTATACTATAGCACAGCAAGTGGCCTTCCTTTTGTTACTCAAAGCCAAATATTAATTACAAATTTATGTTCCTAAATAATTCATAAGAACATACATACTGTATATAACTTACAAATATTTCAATAAGCCAAAGTTAAATTGATCTTTTCTATCAGAGTTGTAATATACAAATTTGCAGCTTAGCAAAATTGAACAATACTGACCAATTTTATTATTAGCGAATTTCCACAATAAAGATGAGCTATTGCAGTGTGACCCTTATGGTAAGACTTAAGGTTGGGAGTAGTAAATGAGCACACGGTCCCCAGAAAACGTTTTGGGATGTCATTAAAATTCAAAGAGTGTTCGCACTCTAGCGGCCGTATTTTAAGTCCGATTTGGTCCAAATTTGATACACTCGTCGGTTGTCTACATCGCTTGGACGAGTTTGTTAGCCAAAAAAATCCAACAACCAGAAGCACTTTTTTGACCGGACGTAATTATTTTTTGAGATTTTTCCAGCAATAATTAAACTTTTTTATAGTTTTATCTAAAAAAATAAATTTAGGATATTTTTCTGCACATTTTGTTTCTTTACATGATCTTATAGCTTGCTTGGTTCCTCCAAAATCGATCAAAACATAAAATACCATAAAAGTACCTGGTTCAAATCCATGTGATGCCGACGGCCGAGTTTGTACGCTGCGAGTGAAGCGAAGCTCATAACCTGAGGCCTCAAGCTAGATCGAAGCAAAGCGAGTTTTTCCATTGCGAGTGAACAAAGGAGCTCTGAGTCGAAGCTGGAAACTTAGTTCAAACAAATTCTACTAATATATTTCGTACACAGAGGCAGCTATTCAGCATCGTTGTGAGTAGACCAATTTCCCAAATTGTTAGTTGAAACCCTGAAACATAGGCCTATAAACTTAGTTTCGGAAATTTGCTCAAGAGTAAAACAAACAAAATAACTGTGAAATCATAGTTTATGCTTGATTAAAAGCATGCATTTCATCATTCCACTGGCATCATTATGAATTTTGTTTTCTAAACATACCGTAATGCTGATTTCTCTAAAACGGGATTGTTTCTCTAAAACTAATGAAAAGATTGTTTCATATAAATGAATCCTTGCTTAAGGGGAGCTGAACGGTCCATAAGAGCCCATGTTAAATTTGCTAAGTTCGGGTACACTGTTCTCGAAAACCGTTAGACCTTCAGGTTTCAAATTTTTACTCAGTTATTATGCATGCATGGAGAGTACCTAGAAAGAAAATTTTGTTGTATGGTCAGTATTAAAGAAATCATGATTTTTTTAAAAATATATCTTTACTTGGCATACAAATTATTAGTTTTAAATTTTTTTATTTTTTTTATTTTTACAATATTATAATAATTTTAGTTCCACATACTGGTACCTATGCCAGGAATATTGGATACAAGTTTCAAAAAGATATCTTCATTAGTTCCTGAGAAACATGCACCTTTACCGGAAAAAACAAAAATGTTCAGAAATCGCAAGCAAAAGTAGGCTAACTTTTCACTTACAAATATTTTACCTCAAAAGCCTCCAGGACAGTAATATTCAAATAGGTTATGTAATATTTCAAAACTAACTACATACAATGTTTCTTGAGTTTCCTTCAAACTCAGAGTAACCATTATTGCCATTTACTAGACTTATTTTTTCCTAGAAGCGCTGGGTGGTGTAGGCCTTGGTGCTAAAGTCACATTTACAAGTTCTGAGTTAGGCCTAGGCTCATTCTCAATAAAATTCCAGTCTGTTGATAAACATTCACTTTTGAATACCTATTACCCTGAAACTTCCTTCTCTTGAATGTAGGTTTTCCCTGCCCATACTGAACACAGACACAATAATATAACACACTAAAGATTTGTTATAAATAAATAATAATATGAAACTAGTTCTTCAATGTATAAGCCTACTAAAACACATAACCATGAAGTTTATGATAGTAAACAAAAACATTCCAGCTGTCTGCTAAACCCATAAGCCACTTCGATTAATACTATATTGCCAAAATTGAAACTTGAAAAGAACAAAAAAAAGGATAGTTACACTGTAATAACTCCCACCGTGTTGCAAGGAATGTTTAAAAAATCTGAATGTACTGATTTAAGAATTTTTTTCGCCGTTTTAGTAAATTATTTATATCAAGTGTTATATATTTTCATTTTCAGAAATAACCAAGGAAACCAAAATTACAATAACATTTTTTTAATTTTTTTTGTTCAGCTCCCCTTAACAAGAAGTATGTTCTAAAAAAAAACTGAGACATTTTATTGTTTGCCTCTTTCATATCTATACAAACATATTAACAAAAATGTCCAAAAGTTTCTCGTCAGGATACTTTGAAGAAAATGCAAGGACATAATATATGCACTTTGATCATCTCTCTTTAAGGGAGATACGGAAAAAGTCTTTAACTTTTTGAACATCGTAGGAGCCATGACAGTCAAAGTTGTACTGAAAAATTGAGTACCTAGATCGGATCATATTGGCTCCTGAATAGCCCGCTTTAACATAATATAGTATACTATAACTCGGCAAGTGTGTGATTTCTGGCTTACAACTTTTTGCACTTTAGGCTATCCTTCCTCTTTCTTTCCCACACATTTTAGTATAAGTTCCACTACACACAAGCACAAAGTTACTGTCATCATATAATATTAATAATAATAGTCTTTACATAGTTTAATAAATTATTAGATCTACATAGCAAATGCCTTTCTTTTTGTTTTATAAAAAGACCAACATTGAGCATTAGAACAACAAAGGTAAAAATTACATAAAAGTAAAAAATAACTCTAATGCAATATTAATGAAATTATTTAAATCTTCCTTTTGATTTCTTCTAGGCCAAACAATAATTACAAATTTATTTTCTTAAATAATTAATTGATAAGTATGTACATTGTACACACATAACTTAAACTAACTTACAACTATTTCAATAATCCAGATTAAAAATAGATCTCTTCAATCAGAGTTTAGTATACAAATATGCAGCTTAGTGTCATTTTCTCCTTTTAATAATTTTAATTGGAAAAACTTTATCCTAAACTCTGTCATTACAGGACATGTTATAAGAAAATTATGGAAGTCCTCAACATCGCATGCACCATATATAGCGTTATCATAGGCAGTACTGGAGCACTTTAATAGTTGTGTTAGGTTTAGTTTTATTGTTTTTATACTATTGTAAAACTCAATTATGTAAGCAAATTGTCTAATCACATCCAATATTGACTGTTCCGAATATTTGCTACGAGTATAGTCTACATAAAGTCCTGCATCGTCTACTTACACCAATACTTTTCTTTCTATCAGTTCTAAATAATTATGAAAATAAAAATACAATAACCAAAATATAATACAATATTACGTTTCAGTTTGTTAAAAGAAAATCCACACAGGACAATGCAAGAACTGGAAGAGTCATTCGACGGCAATCTTTGTCGCTGCACTGGGTATCGTCCCATCCTCGATGCAGCTAAATCCTTTGCTGTCGACGTATCTGCAGATATATCCAGGAAAATTTTGGACATTGAGGTAAAGTTTGTATTTTTAAGCATATCTAAGTAGTAAATTGAAACGTTTAATATGCGTGAAGCAGTGAGTTATGAGATATTGTATCTCATCTTAGAAATGACAAATATGTTACTGTTTTGCTGCTATAAAAAGTGAATTACTGTTAGGTTAATTTCTGTGTACTTAGAATATGTGTGCTAAATCTTATGTCCAACAAAGCGACTTTACTCAGCTCGTGTAAGCAAAATTTCTTATTTTATGTAAAAATTTGTTATTGAATATTTCTTGTATTATTTTTAATGTCTGAGAAACAGCTATTCGGTCAATATGAAAAGAATTTCCTTTTTGCACTTTAAAAAAAAAATCAGGTTACTTTTTACCAGTAAAACATGTGTTCTTGTCACTAGTTAACCTGATGTTCATTTAATGGAAAATAATGAATTTGAAATATCCTTCTTAACAAAACATAAGACTTAATTCATTACTATTAGCAAAAATGTATTCATGGATCATTTCTAAAGATAAAGAGCTTTCAATAAAAAAATAATTTTTGATATCGTTTAAGTGTAAACCGGTGGTGGATTGTCAAAAACTTTTGATTACCTAAGCAAAATGCTTGCGAGGGACAATTTAAAAGCTTGTTACTCAGGAAGTGTGCAACAAATTAGATTTTGAATGGTTAATAAAGCATCTTGGCATGTATATTAATTGTTTAAGCCAAAGGTGACTGAATTCCAGCAAAAAACGCGTGGGAATGTACAAATATTAACAAGATTTTTAAAAAACATTCTCCCACAGATGCCCTTTTTCACTGTAGACTTGAAAAAATAAGCACAATGCAGTGTGAGTGTGGTTGCCTCATTGTACCAAATAAATGTTCGACTTACATTTCATTGTATAATGAACAATCCCTTATATTTTTGTTATAACAAAAGAGATTCTGGTTGGAAAGGATTGATTGTTACTGTATTACATTTAGATGAATTAAACATATTGGATTATTCACATGACAATATTTTCAGGACATTTTAGAGATCTGCCCTAACAGTGGGACCAGATGCAGTGGAAAGTGTAAAGGCAACGGTGCGAGAGGTCCTTTCGACTGTGTGCAAAAAGAAGAAGATGACGATTTTCACATTGAATTCGCTGAAACTTCACTTGCAGAACCATTGCTCGCCATGTCCTTGAGAGGAATCACTTGGTACAAAGTTTCTACAGTGCAGGAAATATTTGAATTATTCGGAATGATAAATAACTCGTACATTTTAGTTAGCGGGAACACTGCCAAAGGTGGGTTGTGTGCTTATAATCTGTTATAAAATTTGGGAAAGTGTGTGTATCTGTGTGAAGTAAATTTTTTTGTCTTTTGTCCTAAGTAAATAAAACTATGTGGCATATCTAAATAAATCTATTTTGTTAGTTTGCATGCTTTATGCCAAACCATCAGTTTTGTCCTACTCTGATTCTATATTGCTTCTGATGAAGAACCAATGATCGGATTTTATATAATTTGCTGTACAATTTTTGGTAGAATTGCGTAATAATTTCAATTGTTATTAATAACAACGTTGTTCAGAAAATTTTAGAAAGGGTATTTTCCAAAGACGGAATTTATGTTGTAATTAAACATATGAAGACCTAACCAGTTTTGGATTGGGCTGGAAAAAGTAATACCATTGACTATGCTAATATAGTCAATGGTAATACTAATGAAACCATGTGGAACGGGATTCGTACTTAAAAGGCTTTTGAAAACAAAACTATTAGTAACAATACATGAAACTATTGATTATAACTCTCTCTTAAAATGAGCTAATAATAATCAGCTTTCCTTCTTATACACAGAGAGACATTATTAAAGAATAACAAGAGAAATAGAAAGTTAGATTATTTGAACTGTATTGATTTGATGTAAAGTATACGCCCTTTGTTATTACTATCTTTATAATAGTAGAAATGAGGTAATTTACAGTTAATACAAAACTTATGAAAATAACTTGCAAGAATCACCTCCTCAGTGATTCATTATAAAGCCACTGTCTCACACTATACCAAAGTTAAACAGATCATATTAACTGCATTTTCTATTGGCTTTATTGTCTCCTGGGGTGAGGTTGGTTTTGTGGTACACGAAATGTCTTCTAAAACAACTCAAAATTGAAGTTCTTGGGTGTTAAGTAAGAAGATTGTGCAGGGTACTCTGAAGCACTTCCTCTTCATCCTTTCTATTCCTGTCAGGTCCTCTTTGGATATATGGCTTCTATTAATTCATATTAAACCTATTTAATAAAATTTTAAGACACTAATTGAGTAAGTTGATAAGAAAAATTAAAATAATTAAAATCCACCTTGTATTTTTTCTATGTGTGGGTAAAAACCGCACCATTAAATGTTTTATGTATATCTTGATGCAATGTATATTGGTCAAGGTCAAAGCAACGTTTTTCATAGCCAAAATTAATATTCATAGTGAAATGCATGTTTTTTAAGCCGAGTTGTTTTGATTGTAGGCTACAGTTGTAATTAATGAGTTGTTTGTCATCTCACTCTCCCCTCAAGGTCAGTGCTCTCATAACGGTATCCACCCCTGCTTGCTCTGTCAATGTCTGGGTTTATCTATTTTTAGAACTTCACTGTACACAGTACAGTATGACATTGACCAAATTGACCTTCATTTGCACAAGTCCACTTGTATTCACGCAGAGGTGTGTTGTAGGGAAATCTTTTATGTTTTATTGTATTTGACGTGGTATTTATATATACAATGTTCTTAAATTCCTACAATAATAATTACAGTACATACACTTTTTTAGCGACCACGAATAATCAAAACCGCGAATACCAAGCCCGCGAATGTCGAAGCCCGCCAAATTTTCTTGCGCTTAAAACTGACGCTAATTGCCAAGAAAAACAAATAATTTGTTGTTATTTTGCTTTCACATTTGGAACACAACTTTTAAAATCCCTGATGTTTTTACAAGTCTTTAGTAGGCCTATGTTAAGGTTTTATAATTATGTTGTATTTATGCCGAACGGTGGTCCGTATATTAGTAGAGGTTTAATTAAAACTGTGACAAATGCGGTTATTTTCCATGGTTTGTACGGGAAAAACCGGGAATTGTACGGGAATTTTCTGAAGCTCATCTGCTGGACACCCTGAAATGTTATGAAAAGTAATTTGTATTTCATCGGTATACTTTTAAATTTACTTTTTGAGGTTTTTTGGTTCTACATAAAACACTTATGTTACATATTTATGAAGACCTACCGTGCCCATTTTAGTTATGTTTATTTGAAATAAAAAGAGAATATTGTTATTATTAATAAAAAGTTATGAAAAGTAATTTATTTTTTATCCTAATACTTATAAGGACACATTTTGAGGTTTTTTGGTTCTAGATTAAAACCCTATTGCTACCTATTTCTGAAAATCAATGCAACCGATTTTCGTGCGGTTTGTTTTAAATGAAAGTAAATGTAATTATTATCAACAAAATAAGAACTGTAATTTTTATTTCATCGGTTTATTTATACGGACTCTTTTTTACTTTGTTTGGTTTTATTTTAAAACTCTATTGATATCTATTTCTGAATTTAGTGTGTTCTCTTTTAAAATAAAGAAAATAATGGAATTATTATTATTTTTAAATTAAATATGATACGATTGATACCTATTCCTGGAAATTCATTTTGCCCTAGGACATTTTTCTGCCGACCTCGGGAGGCTTTTTTCGCTAGTACGTTCATATTTTAATTGAATAAAACGAACAGCTGACTTTACGGCCCTAGGGCAGAAAAGAGCTACTTTCGGCCTCCAAATGACGTTCCGAAAATAGCTGAAAACATCGTAGTGTGATGAAAAAGAATTTTTTAATATATTTATATTTTTTATAAATATTTTATTTTTTAAATATTAAAACAAATACTAAAAAAACAAAAAAACGCATAAAGTAATAATTACCATAAAGAAAACCCGAGAAGTTAACAAATGGTAACAAAATACAGTTATTTACCAAAAATATCAAAACATTGGTAAAAACATAATAAATTGTACATAGAATATGAGAACAATTAAAAAAATAATGAATGCCTAATACCAAAGAAAACTAAATACAAACAATCCAGTAGCAAAACACATTACTTGGCCTACTCATATAGAGCATAACAAATGTAAAAAAATGATGAAAATAGTGCACACAGGTCAAAGTTTATAAGCACTCTGGTTCGTGGGCTCTTAGTTAGTAATTGCTACAAAAAACTATTATTAAATTTACAGTTTTAGTTTATTTGATTTTTTATATCCAATTACTGTACGAATTCAATGATCTTATTCCTAAATATGTTATACTAGCTGTTACCCGCGACTTTTATTCAAGGGTCGTATTGAGTAACTAAACCACAAACTTTTGATAAAAATAAGAATGATACCGATATTGTAAGAAGTTTGCAATCTTCCTTGCCGGTGAGCGACGCTAGTGAAACCTGGCGGGAAATCGATGAACTACTACGGCTGCCGATCCATGTACTTTGTAAACTCTAATTGCAGAGGTATTTTGAAACGACGAAATAAAATACTTCTATTGAATGTAACTGAAATATTAGACGACTATTTTAACGTCACAATACTTTAGTTGATGTAGGTTTAAATTTAAAACATACTTATCTTAAAATACAATTTTTACAACAGAATTAGTTTTGCTATAAAAACGTTGAAGTCTTATTATGGAGAAATAGATATTGAATTTCTTAAAATAAAAATTATAAAACAAAACTTTCAGTAAACAATTTTTTATAGGCTGATACGTAAGATAGTAACAAATTATTTGTCTGTTACGATTTTTTACTGAACGTGCTGGTTCTCGGTGAGAAAAATATAAACTATACCCGCCCCATGTTAAACTGGAGATCAGAGCCGTGAGCGGTTGGGCTGACTCCGGTCCCCTCTTAAGTAGAAAGATAGAGCAAGGTGCTCTAAAGCACTTCTTCTTCGTCCTACCCATTACCTGTCGGTAATTATGGCTTCTATTCATTCATTAGGTCTATTTCCTCAAATTCTAAGAATACTATTTTAGTAAGTCAAATAGACAAATCAAAGTAAGTAAAATCCACTTTGTATTTTTGGTATGAGCGGATAAAAACACCATCATTAAATGTCTTATATATTTATCTTGATGCAATTTTTACTGGCAATTCACAGGGCCGGATTTAGCATTTTGGAGCCTCTAGGCCCAATAATTTTTTCCGCCCCCTAGTCTGGTTAAAGTTACTTCCCCGAAAACCTTTATTAAAAAATTATATCAGGCCTCTATATGTTAATTGCTTAAACACCACTCCACGATGCAATTTTATCATTGCAAGTTTGTTGAGTAATTTAATTGGTTCTGGGCTTAAAAAACTTTTAGTAATTTTATGTATTAAAACATAGTGAATTCACGTTTGTGGGACTGAAACAAAACGATCCAACCCGCAGAGCATTCCCGCAACAAAGCATGGCCATTGCTATGTTAATAACTTAGGTTATGTTCAATTTAGTCATTTGGTCATTTAGCATAGTGGCAGTGGCAATACGATGCGTACCGCTCGACGACATTCCTACAGCCAGTTCTCCCGTGTTTGAGATCAATGTTGTAACGAAGTTGATGCGTAATGTTGAAAAATAGTTTAACTTTACCAACAATTATTTGTTCCAATGAACTTCAAAATCAGAATGCTTTTTTTTTTTTTTGTAATCAATTCAAAAAATATGTTAAGTTATGGCTATTTATTTTTATTTCTAGATATTTTTTTCTCTCGGCCGTGCGCCCCCTGGGCAATTCATATTATATTCATAATCAAAACGAATGTGCATAGTTTTTCATAGTAATTGCATGTTTTTAATTGTACTTTTGCTTAAAACGTTTAGTTGGCTGTTTTTGAAATTCAATGGTGGAGTTATCTGCTTTTAATTCCAAAGTAAGAAGTACTTTAATTGGAGAGTTGTCCTCATTTGAAACCATGTCTACTCAAGTTAATGCCTGGTTTACACGATGTGTAGTACTTGTCATTACAGTAAAAAGACCACGAATGAATACTGTTGAGAAACGGGCTTGTGTACACCAAGACCTAGAACTCTCCAATCGCCTTAGTGCGACGTTGTCACGTTCTTCCCACGCTTCTAACTGAATGCGGCTGACTCAACGCATTTATAATTTAAACTGTGCGCTTTAGCCTCGTGCGGTATATACCAGGAGTATTCAAGACTAGTAGATATGGCAACACTGCGCGCCCATCCTATTTTCCGCCACGCAACGGTATTCTTTCGTGGTCTTTGTTATAGTATTTATCACTTGCACTAAGTATTTAGTAAATAGAACTGGTTTCTATTCACTCGCACTCCCCATTTTACTAAGCACTATTATCTACTGTTCACAAGTGTGGTATTAGTACGAGTGACAAGTACTACGCATCATGTAAACCGGGCATAATTTTTAAAGCTTGACTTAATTTATTTTCAAATACTTTGATTTTTGTGTAAGAAACTGCTTCCATCAAGAGAGCACATCGTAAGCATGTTTACATTGTTAGTCTGGCTCATGTGTGGAGCTCATCAGTCCATTGATAATTTATTTCATACATCTCATTAAATACAATTGACACAATTTGATTTGATAACTTTTGTATTTTATTTTCACACCATATGTAAATGGTCGCAGTCTTTGAATCCAATGGTACTGAGGAAGGTCCAGTGACAACTGTTAAATTCTAGCAATAGGCCTACATGTTATGACTGTAGTACGCAATCTTATCAATTTCTTTAGAAAGATTTTTCTTCTGAATGTTAAATAGTTAGTTAACAGACCCTATTTTTCTTCTGTTAGATGACGATATTTTATTAGTCATCAGCTAAAACTTGTTACAAATTCAGTTAATTGTTACTCTTGTCGGCACTGGTGAGTCAAACTCCATTCCCTAATAGCTTGGTAAAAAGGCAAATGAAGTTCAAATAACATTATTGAAATACAAAAAAGGAAAAATAAATGTGTTGAACTATCAGCTGATTTAACTAGTAACACATTTCTAAGCTGTAAATTATTTACCTATAATAATTCAAAATATGAATACATTTTCAGGTAATGTGTTAACGCTTAGTTTTGTCCTTCAGGTGTTTACAAGGGTGTTCCATCTCCTGATTTCCATATAGATATCAACAGCGTCGCTTCGCTCAAGGACCACTGGTTTGTTGGGAACACTTTGTCAGTTGGCGCAAATATTACTTTGACAGACACTATAAAACTGTTCAACGCTGTAGCTCAGGAACGGCCTCAAGTATTGGGCTACTTGCAGACACTGGCTAAGCATATCAAGAGAGTAGCTAACGTCCCTGTGCGCAATGTAAGTTGTACAGTATGGGAACAGCTTCGTGTTTGAGTTCTGAACATGTAGGTTGTTTCTACTGAAGGTAATAAATAAATGTAATTTAGAAACTGACACACTGATTTAAAAGTTTGATACAA
>JAGFPH010001701.1:204544-215800 GCA_018207615.1 Philaenus spumarius
AACTAAAGATTAATTTTTGTTAAGGTCCACGCAGACAAGACGGAGTCTTTCCTGACAAACAAGTCTTTGATGAATCTGCAGACTTTGCAGCAAGCGTTGGCGATACTAGAAGCAGAAGTGGAGCCTGACTATATACTGCCTTCAACAACTCCTGCTTACAGGAAGGGCATAACCCAGTCATTACTGTATAGAGTAAGTACATCAAGAAGATATTTCATTAATTTAAACTTTTTAGGTTAATTTAAATCAATCTTGAGTTGAAATAAAATATGCGCAAATGTAGTAGCATACGTAGCAGAACAAATACTGTAGTTGTCTTATATGTATGTCAAGAATGGTAATAACGCCAGAAACTATACAATCCACTGACTGTGGCAAATCAAATATGAATAATTGACCGAGCGGACGCGAGGTCTAAGTTTTAGCTCGAAATTCGGCATTTCATCTGTGTGTCTGTCTGTTTCACGATTACGGCCAAACGCCTCGACCGATTGTCATGATTTTTCCATGAATGTTCCTTATTCCTAGGCCGGGTGATGTATATATTATATATATGCTTTTTTCCATTTGTCATTTTTAACCCCTTAAATAAAATAAAAATGGCGGCCGCACCATTTCTCTCAGTGTAAGCTTTTTTCGAAAGCCAGTTTGTGGCTTAACCATAACTTGAATTGAAAAACCAATAACATTTTGCAGGTAGCAAATTTAATGTTCTACAAAATTGTTTTCTTGATTTTTTTCCGTATGTCTAACGGTAAGCTCACAAAATGGCCGCAAACTTGAAATTTGTTAAAAATCGTCCAAGTTTTTGTACTTTAACCATGTTTTTATACGTGTATTCTTTAGATATCTACATAAAACCTTATAATTTTATGGAGAGGGAGAGAGAAAGCGCTACCTGCTGTCTTGCTCTTTCCTGCGCTACGTCAGTGTGGCCGCTGTGAGTGAGTTATGGAGGGGGAGCCAAGATAAGGTCAACGAGCGAGGTCTACTGTTCACAGAACTACTAGTTTAAAACAAGTATAAAAAACTACCAACAAAACCAAGAGTTGAATACGGAAATTAGAATAGCGAACTTTTAAGCCACTAGATTTTTAGAAACTTTTTTAAGGGAAGCAAGATAGATACGTACTAGATATTGACTTTATTTTTTTGGGGGCAAGGTTAGGACTATTTAGTCCTTTCTTCCATCTAGCATATATACAAAATTACAAACATATACAAAATAACATTCTTAAAAATAAATATTCTATAACAGACAAAAAATAAAAATAAATGAAGCTTATACTGTTTATAAAAACATTAACAGTAATTGATACTTTCAGGACTTATTACAATCATAATTAAACATTCATACACATTCATACAACTAAACAATAAACACTTCTAATGTACAACTCAAAACTGGAATGCATTATCAACTTTGAACAATAAATACAACATCAACAGCTTTGATAACTGTCAGCAGACTTAATGGCATCTGGTAGTGAATTCCACATACGGCAAGCGGAAAACAGTAACTGACTTCATAGTCTGGTGCAAAGATATGGCAAGAGTATTGCCACCTCTATTTGGGCTCTTTGCACTTATGTTAAAGATATAGACAGACTTTAAGAAGCGCTGTTGTTGGTAAGACGTGCTACCAAACAATGTTTAAAAATGAATTATACTGTGACTTACGGCGGTATGTTAGTTTAGAATCAAGCTGTCAGGTATATTTTTTGCTTGCAAAACCACCTAAAATCCACATACTGTAGCTTTTTTATGTGGATATTGTTAAATATTGTATCAGCTTCCATAAAATGCTTATAGACTTAAGTAACCTTAAACAATTATAACAAGATGATAGTAAATTATTTATAATCTGCTAAACAGTATTAATTGCAAAGCAAATACTTAGATAAGCATATGGTTGAAATTTCCAACACATGGTATCCAGGGAATTTCTGTATGATATGCTAGAAGAAAAAGCATTTGCTTATGGTTTCTATTAAATCGTATCCTTAAATGCTTTTATTTATCTGGGACAATGAGCATCTGGACATATAAAAGGCATTACAATATAACATACAAATAATATTAAGAAGGCAAAATATAGGATGCAATATAGGACAAATATTATTATGAAAAGAACATTTTTTCACTTTGCTGTTTCGATAAAAAGTCATAGGAAAATTAAAAATATAACCTGCATCAAATGGAAATGTGGAAATGTGGAAATAGTTGGTTATTACAATTAGCTAGCTCGTCAATGGAGAGTCGTAGGATTGTCATTCAAGTTTTCTCTTATTGGTCTAAATCTTGCGAGAAGATTGAGCCGTCACTTGCTTTTATTCGATTAGTGGTTCAAATTATAATATTTGTATTGGACCGAATTATTTCTAAGAATTTAAGGGAGGTGGTGACAATGACCGCAGGCATGAGGATGTCCGGGCGGTTGGTTTCACAACAATAGCATTGTTTTGGGCCGACCGACCCCTACCCCTTTCCCTCTAAACTTGTCCCCGTTTATATATAGTTAAGTTTATAATTACAAACTCTGTCAACATTCCATTTCAAATTGATATTTTATTTTTTTTATTTTTGCTCACAACAGTTCATCCTGAGCTTGTTCCCTACTGCAGTTGCGGCAAAATATATATCCGGAGGTCAAGATATCACACGGCCTCTGTCTTCCGGCATTCAACAGTTCGAGACAGATCAATCTAAGTACCCCATCAATCAACCTGTTCTTAAGGTAGAAGCCTTGGCGCAATGTTCAGGTGAGCAGGTAAAAGGAAGTATTTTATTTTGCGGTAGGAGTAAAGGCAGTCAAAAACAAGTTTGTTATGTAAAATGAGCTTCATGGCAACTGAAACTACAGAATATATCCAACATTAAACTGACTCTTTGGTTTCCACATTTTGAACTGATGAAAACATTGAAATGAACCAGATAAATCTATTCCGATCTACACTAAGGTCTAAAGGCATACAAAAATCATTTAACATATTCGCCTAACTTTTATTGAATTTGACTTTCCTGCCAATTTAAATGCTGAGTCGCATTTTTAGTGCGTTATGTCTAAACTGATGACTCATTAGTATAAAGTATTCTAAAAATGATTAGGTTAAATTGTTTCATACAGCTCTTTTTGTAGAAAGTTAGCTTTATCCCCGCTTTCATCTTTTCTTGGTGGTACAGCCCCTCACAATTTCCATCTTCCAGTTTGTTAATTGCTCATGTTTTTCATTTCAAAATGCGCTAACTAGTCATTGCCCTTCCACATCTTCTTCCTTCCAATTGTTCATTTAACAAACTTTTTTTATATCTGTTTCTTACCAATACGTTCAACAGATCATGACCATGCCATCCAACGGGACTTTACAAACTTCTCTTCCCCCAGGAGTAAATTCCTATGTTTGTGCTAATTATTCACATTTTCCTCTTTTACATGGGGCTATTTTATTTCTTATTATTTTTCTTTTACATATACGTAAATTATGGTTATCAATAACTTACATGACGTATGATTAAAAACTGGTCTAATAAGGGTCTTGTAGAGTTTGACTTTCAAACCTAAAGGTAAAAATGTAGTTTCTTTTGTGAATGTAAAAAGGTTAACCTTGACGAAATAAGCTCCATTCCCAGTTCTAGGATTCTTCTTCATTCATTTCTTAATTTTTAGGGTTCTCGCAGTTTATGTAACCCTGATTTATTTAAGCACTGAAAGTTCTCAAAGATTTGATGTCCAATAGTTTCCTTCTTTCCCCTAAACTCTAACGCCAACATCTTCATGTATTAATTTGTTCCCATTCATTTGTTCGGTATATTCAAAAACGGTGGGACTCACGTTCAACTGTCATACATTTTAAATACAAACATTGCTTGAATTTTTAATAACGTTCAATGTCTTTGTAAACAATAGTTTTGGTGAACGAAATTTCAAAACATTTTGCATTTCAATACAACAGGTTGAAAGAAGCATAAAACAAGCTTAAACTTTTAAATTAAAAACAAAAATCTTGCATTTTAGCAGAAGATGCCTTTAAAATGATACCTAACACTATTAGGTTACGGGCTCAGAAAGTGCCACAAAGTTCCTAATTAAAAAAAAATCCAAATTACCCTTTTAAAGGAAATCTGAAATTGCAAGTGAGGTTGTGCTACGTACATAAAAAACATCATATTTATAATCCACAAATATGATTTAATAAAATTGAAACTGCACTTAATGCCTATGTATTATATATGAATTTAACGTATATATCATCAAGTTAGTAAGGAAATACTGAAATTGCAAACAGTTTAAAAAGAAAGATAGGACTATAAATAGTTTTAAAAGAGGTAAATAGATAGGTTTTTCCATGTATAAAATACAACAATAATAACTCAGTGTGTACAGAAAATTCTACGGTATTAAACAAAACAGCAGACAATTTACAATAGTGTCTATATAAAATTGCACTTCTTAACTTATATGAAATTTATACACTTGCTCTTATTTTAGCATGGAAAATTAGGTAATCCTTAGGATAAACCTGTTTAGGATTTTCCACCATTGTTTCTATCTATTAAGTCAGAAGAAAGGAAAGAACAATCTCTTTCCGAGTTGCCATGTACACTTGAAAAAGAAATTTTACTTTTTAAGGGTGTTATCAATAATATCATAAACAAATACAAATAAACCTTCTGTGTTAAAATAAATAATTAATGCACAACTTGATCTACCTTATCCATACTTACAATTCTACAGATAACATTTTTATTATATCACTGTAAACTTTATCTTCTAAAGCATGGGCTACGATGCAAGCGGTGAGCGGTGGGCAGCAGGCGGCAGGGATTAGCGGTGCACGAAAATGATCTAACTGATGGAGTTTCCTTGTTAAACATGGTTGGCTGGGTACGATACAAGTGGTGGATGAGCGTTGACATAACGCTCGCCGCAGGGTGCCGCTCAGGATCAAACCAGTTAGATCATTTTCCGACTGCCGCCCGACGCTCAAGGGTATCTTTACTTTCAACAAACATATGACATTGGTTAAAAAAATCTATAATCACCATTTATTGCTCCACTGGCTTTGTAGAACTCTGCAAGTACTTTGTACACAAACAATTATCTTAGGGGGAGTATATCAAATGATCCAAATAGCAGGAGCGAATACTCCATTTTATTTTTGAAGGACATTAACCTTCCAACCTCATCGTACCATGTTTCTGACTTTTTACAAACGGTTTGATAATTACTTCACAGGCAGCTCCCCCCAGCATATCAGGCCGTATTGAATGCGAGATTAAACAAGTGCAAAATTAATTTGCAGTAGCAATTCAGTTGGGCAAGTAAAATTTTCTAATAATGGAGTGCATTGTTCTTTTCAAATTATCAATGTGACTCCTGAAAGTCAAATTTTGATCTAGTACAATTCCTAAATACTTTACTTCATTTATATTATTTATTATTGGACATGGACATCCATTTTTATTATCATATTTCAAGCATTACATACTAAACTCTCGGGTAATTATTGATCTTTTTTTTTAAAGGCAAAAATAACAAAGTAGATTTCTCTTGCCTTATAAACATAATGTTTTTCGAGAACCACAACCTTAAATAATTAAGGTCTTGTTTTAATAATATTAATAATTCTGTATTATCTTTTTCTTTATACAAAAATACAGTATCATCCACAAATGATGTTATCTCCCCATTGAATTTACTTTTACACAAGTCATTTATATATATAATGAATATAATAGCACCAATCCCAAGCCATTGAGGTACTCCATATTTCAATTCTTTGGTACTTCCTAATATACCATCCTCTCTGGTCTGCTGAGTACAAATGGCTGTTTGTAAATTTAAGATGATTGAAGATGCTCAGTGTTGGTAGAATAATCAGCTTTTTACTGTATAATATATTTAATCTTCCATGTAAACTATTTTTTCAGTAATATTTCCATTAACAGCTGGAAAATTACCATTATTTCAAGTTAATTTTAAAAATATTAAATTTCACAAATATTTTAAAAGAAAGTTTAAGTTAGTTCTTAAATAGTTTAAAAAAATGTCAATTTGTCTATTTCAAATACATAGCTTAGCTGATTGAAGATGTTCAGTGACAGTAATGAGTTCAGTTGTAGGTTATTTTTAAGTGAACAGTTTATCATGCAGAGGTCTCAACTAGTTAGTGTTTTAAATAGTTCTTCTCAAAACAATAGAACAACTCAATCTTATTTTATTTGCAGGAGAATTGCAATACACTTATGACATACCGATTACAAAGCAAGATTTGTTTGCAAAGTTAGTCCTCACGAAGGTCGGACCAGCTGTTTTGGATAAAGTTGATGCAACCAAAGCTTTGGTGAGTTTTAATTTTAAAAAATTATACTGGTAAGCTAAATAACTGTGTATAATGTGTAATAAAATACTTTTACTGTTACAGAAAATTCCAGGAGTAGTAAAATTCTACTCGGCCAAAGATATTCCTGGCAAGAACACATTCACTGCTGTACATCCTTTCGTACCAGAAGAAGAAAAGGTGAGTGGATAAAGAGTGTAAGATAAGCGGCAAAGTTTGACAAATCAAAGCTGTTCTAAGTCTTTGTCTTATTGCTTCTATTTCTCATGGCTATAAATACAAACATAATAATGTGACCATTTTCTGTTCATGTTTTACTCAGACCTTACTATAACGGTACAAATATGCATCCCGTGTATTCTTCCTTTCAATCTTTTGTTAAATTGAATATTTTAATAAAAATAAACATCGACTATATCTATGACAAAACTGGAGTGCGACTTGCACGAATTATTCTGTACTACTGGGCATTTCAAAAGTTTTATTAAAATTATATTAAAGGTTTGCGCAATAATATTCGAATAAATTCAAAGAATTTTGTGGGCGGAATCAACCTTGAGAAGGCTGTCCTACACTATTTCATTAGTAAGGCCCTTGAGTGCAACTAGAATATCACTTGTAAGTTTTTTTTTATTTCCACAACATGAACACAACCTTTAATTTTGCACAAAACTCCAATGTATAATCAGTAAATAACAAAAGTCGTCCGGATGTATTTCCGTTTTCAATCAGGCTAATTTAATTTTTAATGTATCATCTTGACTAAAGAGATACATAAATACCAACGGAGAGAGACAGAAAACAATTTACCTTTTAACTAAAGCTTCCGTTTTCTTTTTTTAGACACAGTAACCAAAAGAGTATTAACTTTTTTAAAAAGAAAAATATGTACTTACTAATTTTAAATGAACTTAGTGGTTACTTTTTAGATGAGAATGGATGATGAAAAATTTAATTAAAACTACATTTAAGTTACTATTGGTGTTGTACGTCGAACTAGGTGTGACCTCTTTTCCGTTAAGTTTTGTGCAAGTCTGTAGAAAGATGACTAGGAACATTGAACGTGTGCGTGGTGTACATTGTATAAAAACATAAACATTACATACTAATTTTACTAGTTTGTATTTGGACTAAAACTCTGAAAATAACTATAATACATAAAAATGTATTTACTGTGATATTATTTTAACACTGCTTAGTTGATTCAAGGTTTGACTTATCCTGCATACCATAAAATAGTACAAATTAGAGTGCTAATTAGTTGAAAATATTAAATGTACAATAAGTTATCAAGTACTTATTGTACACCGTCTGTGACTTCTAGGTTTCCTGTTAAGCGTTTCGGGGATTATGTCCCATCATTAGATAATCGCTCTATTTGAGGTCGTCAAACTAAAAACATGTACATTACTTTACACAATATTCAGCGGCCGCGCACCTTGACGTTCGAAGGAAGAGACTGCAGAGCGTATGTTAACCCCGCTTATTAACTTCGTTATCTTGGATATTCATCACGGTGTCGTACAACGAAGTTGACTCAAATTTGAGTTTTTCGTTCAAAAGTTCGTGTTTATTCAACTTAAATGCTTTACATATCTCAAATTCCTCCACGGCATCCACATATTTGCCTTTTTAATATGTAGGAAACCAACTACCACTGACATAACAATACATGCGAATTCTCACCATCCAACTTCTCAAAAAATGGCAGCATACTACAACAGCTTTATACAAAGACTTATAGCAATACCCCTTGATAAAAATGCTTTCGATGATACTTAAACATAATAAGGCACATTGCAAGAGCCAATGGTTATAATCAACGTTTTTTTAAAGAAACATTTAAAGAAAAAGCCAAAACCAAACAAATATGTTTCGGCCGAATACGGCATGGTTTTTCCTAATATTCTAACAAATACACTCAATAATGTGAATATACCCAAAGCATATAAGACCAGAAACAACATAAGTAATATACTCCTGCTGAAAACTGTAGGGAAGGCTGAAACAAACACATGAGTCTATAAAATAACTTGTGGAGAATGTGATTGTTTACATAGGACAAACAGGTAGGCTGTTTGGGAAGCGTTTTAAGGAGCATTTGCCCAACAGGAACGTCATCAACATAAAATCTAATTACGCAAGCCATTTAATTGATAATAACCATAAGTATGATAACTGGGAGACTAATTTTACACCCATACATATATGTAAAAAATTCAAATACATTCAAAACTCTGCAATATTAACAATATTTCTGTTAAGTAGAATTTCTTGTTTTGATTTGAAACACTTGAAAAACATCCCCACAAGATAGACTATGAAAAGAAGTAAATCAGCTGACTTTGGTGAATTATATCACAGATATTTACCACTGAATTATAAAAATAAAGTTGGCGGAGCCGCAGTAACAGATGTTATAGGCTAAGATATGTGTTGATGAAGTAAGCTAGGTTGCAAGATAAATATACGCAGATGTCACAGTTTCTATTACAACAACACTGTGACTGGACTGCACAGATGGAATAACAAAATTAAAAAGTTGCTTAACCTTTACCGTTTCTGAACAATTAATATTTATTTTCACGGTTATTAATCCCTATTAAAAAAATTTAGTTATTCGTTTGTATTTTAGAAGCCACTAATAGAGTGTAAGGTGTAAAATATCTATTTTCCAAACTACCGTTATGCACTTTGGTGGCATCTACTTTTACCGGTACTTAAAAATAACCTCATTGTAGGAAATAATGTTGGTCTCTTTATAATACAAATTAAATTTGCGTAGTAAATGTGTAGTGTAAATAATATTGGTTTAACTTTAAACCATACTATTAGGTATCTAAATACACACTTTGTAAAACAAAATACAGTAGAGTCCTACTATTCCGAACCCCGCTGTTCCTAAAATCGGCCTATTCCGAACAGAGTTTAGAAAAATACTGATTTTTGAAACATAAAAACAGGAGAAATTAAAAAGACGTTCGTGAAAAAACGTACATTTATTGTTATACAAATAAGTTAGACATACATGAAATAGCCTAAGCTTGATTAAAACGCCTGAAAATAAATTGGAATGAAAGCTGGTTTTGTTTCCATCACGTTTTCCATCCGTTTTGCGGGAAGGAAGCTACTACAACAAGCTTCCGGTGAAAAGGAAGCCGGGTCCTTTAGAAATAAGGAAAGATTAGATACAACTGCTAGGCACTATTAGTGTTGTTGCAACCTACCATCCAGTTGCTTTCATCCGTTTTTTTCCTTCGTTTTCATTATCCCGAAGGAATTTTTTCTCGATCTTTTCAGGATAATGCGGTACTAACGGACAGACTGCGGGATGACAAAACGGACAGTTCGAACAACCTATCCCTTCCCTTCCATTTTTAGAAGAAATCGGAATCGTAACGTAATGGAAGGAAATGATCCGTGATGATGTAGATCTACACTAGAGCGAGGTCAAGAGCATTTGCCGCGTCTATGTGTGATTTGTGTTCAGTTTGAGGGTTGAACGTTCACCTCCTCCTCGATTTCCTCCGAGCCGATCAACGCTGTATAGAACAGACACCAGCAGATGTCCCCGCACTTAATTTAGGCCTTAACAAGTCAACAAGTTGATATTATCCGCCTATTCATCAAATATTGATATTGATATTTCCGTCTAAGTCATGAAATCCGCCTATTCCGAATTCCCGCTAAACCGAACAGTGTTCGGTCCCAATTAGTTCGGAATAGCAGGACTCTACTGTATAGAAGGAATCCTAAATTAAATTTAAAATAATATACTGACCAAAATTTAAATTGTACTAAAACTAATCACCGGAATTAAAAATCTTAACCTGTTCACATTGTTTGGCAGTACGAAACGGAAACTCAAGCCAGTATTGTAAGCATTCACCTTCCTCATCTTTCCCAAACTAGCAAACATTCAAGCTGATTCACCTTGTTGTATGTATCATGTACCGTGGTAAAAACCTACAGATGCAACACCTATAATTTATTTGTATAACTCAAGAAATGCTAATTTTTACATTTATCCTTTTCAGTTGTTTGCAGATACTAACGTACTGTATGCTGGGCAACCTGTAGGGCTTATTGTTGCGAAGACTCGAGATATTGCAAACCAAGCGGCAAAGGCTGTTGTCATAACCTACAAAAGCAAGACACAACCCAAACTAAACGTAGATGAGATAGTCAAGTCAGGCGACCAATCAAGAATCATTTATCAAGGGAAGATCGATCCAACTGCAACTAAAAGTAAACATTATTACACGGTGTTATTTTAAGAACTAAGCTATTGTAATACACCATACTTTAGTTAGGGTCTAGAAAAAGCAAAGAGAAAATCAGTTTAACATTATATTATGTTTGTAAATTGTTTTCACTCCTCTATCTTTATAAAATGTTTCAGTGGTCAAATAAATCTGCAATAGATAGAAAATTAAAGCTGGTGTATTCATAGGGTATAAGTACCTAGCAGTAAAACTAATCCAGAAAGTTCATTTCTATTATACAAAATAATTCAACCACACAGCTTAAGTGAGTTGAGCGAATTTCCAAAATGAAGATTATATTATGTTTTAGGGTTTCATTCTATTTGGGAAATTGATCTACTCACGAAAGCGCTGAATGGCTACTAATAAGTATCAATATTAGTAGAATTTGTTTGCACCTAAGCCTCCAGGTTCGACTAACGCGCTCCTTCATTCCACTCGCAGAGAAAAAACATGGTATTTTACATTTTGATCGATTTTTGGGGAACCAAGCTAGCTATAAGGTCGTGTAAAAAACAAAATGTACACAATAATATCCTACATTTATTTTTTTTTAGTTAAAATCCCAAAAATGTTTCATTCTAGTACCAAACATCTAAAAATATAATTACTTCCTGTCAAAAAACTTGCTTCCGGTTAGCGGATGTTTT
>JAGFPH010001701.1:224274-242690 GCA_018207615.1 Philaenus spumarius
ATAATTACTTCCTGTCAAAAAACTTGCTTCCGGTTAGCGGATGTTTTGGCAAAGGAACTCGCCCGAGCGATGTGTGTACCAAATTTGGACCAAATCGGACACATATATACATACATATATATATATATATATATATAGTTATGTTTTCTTAGATTAAGTTGATCTGGCACGGAAAATATTACAACTCATGTGGCTCAGAAACCTCTAGTTGATCAAGTTCAAGTTGGACAAAACCAACTTAAAACTCCTTAGAGTATATATATATTTACATATCATTTATTTTCAATGTCACTCCAAAGTGTGTTCTGGGGTCCATGATCTATGCTCATTTACTACTCCCGACCTTAGGTCTAATCATAAAGGTCATTGCAATAGCTCATCTTTCCATTGGAAATTTATAATAAGGAAAACAAAGTCTCTACAATATCTCATCTATATAAGCAGTTTTTTCAACATTAAGTATGATGTTTTTGGGAAGGAAAAATTGCTTGGTAATTATTTCCCAAATTTTAATAATATATGTCTACTTTTTCAAAAACAAATATTACACTTCTTACCTATTTTATAAAAATTCTCTAAATTTTAAGTGACAACCTTGTTGTTGGGTGCTTTAAAGTATATTTGGATTCGAAATCATACTGAAATAGGTTCAGAAGTCCTCTAGTTATTAAAATTTGTGTGCTGCCAATATGTTACACATTTAATCTAACTAGAAGCAGTTTTTCTTTGAAATTTGTTTTTGAACTGTACAATAATCAGACAATAAAGCAGACAATTAAACTTGTTGACTTCCGTCGAACTCGATTGTCGATTGTAGTTGCAACTACCTAAATATTCTTTTGTGACTCTCAGCCTTACAAATTGATATTTTTCCTAAATGATTAACAGAAATAGTACATTTTACAACATCTATCTAAAAAAAACATACATGTATCCTTTACAATTATTTTCAAACCATCCTTGCAAGTAACAGATTTAATTTACTTTCCACATTTCCTGTCTTTCTTCTTTTCTTATTTCTAATCTGAGCAGGATAAGCCATTAGGTGTGCAACTTCAATGGTACTTTTAAACTTGCCCTTAAATTTGTTACCACTAGAAGCATCTTTTAAAGAACTTTAATAAACTGTGCAAGTGTAAATAATGGCACTTATTTCACAAATGAAAGGAAAATGGGCAAAATAGCACTTATGACCTTTTGTTATTCCGTCTTTGAAATGTTCAGAGATTTTTTGTATTACTTTTATTTCCAAAATTTGTTCAGCTTAATCTATCGATTTATCTTTAACGGTTTAGCTAAAGCATTTAAATACACCCAGATTGTGGAAGTTTTCTAATATTCTATCTTTTCCATCCCTACCAAGCTTCATTTAGAAAAAGCGTTGGGAAACATAGCTCAAATACAACCAATAACTTATAACCCTATCAGCCAAACTGGTTTTTAGAAATAAGGCAATTATGGTTTTCATTAATTAAACAATAAATTCAACTTTAGTATATTAATACTATTGTTTAAAATAAGCTGAAATTTTACCTGTTTTTCCAAACGGTGTGATAACTTAGGATTTTGGAAGTTAAATAAATGTGGGCCGTTTATTATATCAATTAGTTAACTAGGTACAATACCTAGTTTTTTATCTTGTATCCAATAATAAAATCACTTGGTGATTACCGCAGTTTCGAGTAACCTAAGTACGTAGCTTCAGATCACACAGAAAATGAATAAAATCTCTTCATCAGGTCTTCAAATTCATTAGAAGTCATCACACAAAACAAAAATCACAAAAACACATTAAAACACTTAAAAAACAAACTTTAAAAACATGAATTGGGCCTAATCATGCTAATTGGTCAAGGAAAAACGTTTAATTCTCCGATCCGTAAGCTAACATGTTGAAAAAATATCCTTTTACTATGGCCAATTTTTTCCTACGATCAAGTCTGGGGAATTTAATTACATGCAAATTAAATTTTTATGATTCCAAAGAGAATTGTGCGAATTATTGCTTATGGAATGCATAGGGCTTCATGTAATTTTTTTTATAACCTTAGTTTATGACATTATTATCCTTATAACTTACATTTATGAGGTATTGCCTACCTTGTTTTATAAGAATAAGTATGTGTTTGTGGTTAGTTCCTCAGTGCACCATTATGTACAAGATATTTTGAGCAGTTCAATTGACCACTACTTACATAGAATTAGATTAATTGAACAGAGTCCAGATTATTTTGAGATAAATTTTTTTAATAAACGGTCTAAAACATTGTACTTTTACAAGGAAGAAAATTCACTAAAATTATGAAGCAGTTTTGTTTGCCAAAATAATTTTTATGAAGAATATTTGGTAAATAATTTAAGATTTCTACATAAGTAGCAGGTTTTTAGGCCTCCTTGGGTGTGTAGTCTTTTATAAGAGTTAATATAGAGAATATTAAAGTATACATATTACAAATTATTGACATAAATTGAGAAAAATTTAACATCAAATTTCATTTAAATAAATACAGTTAGGGCGATAGAAATTTTGTAATTTATCTTTGAATACCATATTTGATATTTGGATTTTCTTTTAAATACAGTATTTAAATTTTTAATTTGTAATGATTACTGAATAAATAAACAACTAATTATGTAATAATTTAAATAAACAGCTATTGATGTTAGTTTTTAAGATATTACAATAATATTAAGAGATCTTATAGAATAATAATTGTAAACCCAGAAAAGTAGAGTCAATTTAAGTTAAACAAATTAAAATAAATCTTGTTAAATTATTTGATAATATAAAAAAATAATCAATAAATTACAAATATTATAGTAGGCTTCTTAGTGTTTAACTGATTAAACATAGCATTGTGAAGTATCTTTTTTAAGATAGTAATTAATTAATAATAGCGATTTTATAATATCATTAGTTCAACATAGACCAAGGCTTCTAGGATAATAATATTTTACTTGATCTATACTTTACTTTCTGTTTACAGCCGACGTCCAATACAAAATAGAAGGTGAAATGAAGCTGGGTGGACAATACCATTTTGTCATGGAGACTCTAGCATGCTATTCAGTACCATTAGATGATGGTCTAGATGTCTATTGCACCTCGCAGTGGTTACAATGTGCCCACGAACCCATTTCTCAGGCACTTGACTTGCCTGAGAATAGGTGAAGCCATAGTTTATTATTTATCTCTGTTCGTAATACAACAGAGTTTACTTGCTATTAACATCTGTGGCAGATAGTGTATAGGTTGCAAAATTAAGTTATTTCAGAATGTCATGAAATTAGTTTGCAAACATTATTAACTATATAATTCGAATTATGTATTAATCTAAAATGTATTATAAACCACTTAGATGTACTTTGAAAGTACTAGAATTAAATCACAATGTAAATACAGTACATACACTACTCTGACGTTCCTTGCTTGAAAAGAAATAGAATGGAAACAAAGGGCATAATGGCTACTGATGTACTTAAGAAATGCAAACCTTGCTTAGCTCACCACACTACTACCTATCGCTTCAGTGTTTCTTAGATCAAACTAATCATAACACAATTTAATATATATTAACATCTTATTCGTGCTTCGTAGAGTTAAATTGTGGTCAAATATTTAATACATACACATTAAAAAATGTACTTATACAGTTATACACACATACTGTTTTTATAGAGTCTGTATATTTAACTTGATATAAGGTTTTACTTTTACATAAACTTTTACCTTTATTGAAATGTACATACACTTGAAAGATTTGTGGAAAAACATCACATAGGGTGAGTTTTTTTTTTGGGGGGGGGGGGGAAATTTGCGACCAGTTTAGAATTTCTGAACTTCAAAAATGTACAGAAAATTATCATTTAATTTTGAAAGTCTATTATTATGTGTTCTTTTAAATGTTTTCCTATATATTACACAATTTAATATTGTGTTTAGGCCTAATATTGCTTAAAGTGGGTTTTTTTGTTGATTTTTCAAAATCACCAATAACCGACCACATTCTCCAATTACCAACCATTACTGCACCAGTTACCGACCATCAAAAAAATGTATTTTATCAGGTGTATATACTGACTCAAATATTAAAATATGTACCTACTTAATTTAATGTACAAAACCTAGAATTAATACTCTTATGCAACAGATCAATACTTCAAGGCTTAAATAAAAATAAAAAAATATGAAACGGGTTTATTGTAAAGTACAAAATGAAAGTTTTCTTTAACCTAAATTGTTTTGCAAGCAGTCTAGGACCAGGCCTACTAGTAAACATAGAACTTTTGTAAATTGATGTCAAATGACATACAAGATTGTTGCCTCTTCGTATCACTTAACACTGTAAGTTTTAGAATGTACACTATTTGGTTTCTGTCAATAGTTGCAGTGTCCGGAGCTTGTGGAAAAATGAATTTATTCTCACATTTCTTACTTTTACGTAAACACGATACTGAAATTTCTCTTCCTTTTACACTTAAAATTTTTCCCACGTAATGAGCTTCTTTATTTCTTCCTTCAAATGGAAATTTGATCAAAGCATAGTAATTTTCCAATGGATCTCTCTCAAGTTCTTCCATAGGTGTAGGATTTCTTGGTTCCAATATGTCAGCAAGGCCAATATCTAAGTCTGAGTGGTCTTCTATCTCCATGAGACAATTGTCTTCTTCAGAAGAAGATGAAAATTATTCTTTTTTTTCCTTTTATTTTTTATGTTTTCTTTCTCTGTTTGTTTCTTTTTCAACTCGTCTTCTGTCTCTTTCTTTCTCTCAAGTCTTTTTCTTTTATTCTCTTTTTTCAACAGTTTCATTTTTTTCTGATTTTCCCAATATTCCATCCAAGCCCCAGCTCCTACAGCATCGGGAAGCTTAAGTTTTTTTCGAGGCTATCCTCCGTTTTTTACTAGGGACTCAAAGGGCCATAAAACGCAATCAGCAAAGGCTGGACTAATAATGGCATTGGTTGTAAGTTTAATGGATCAAAGATTAGTAAAGTTAAATTTTTCTTTATTATAAAAGCCTTTGAGTACATATCGGTTAAAGAAACATTTAAAAACATAATAAATATTACTTAGTATATTGTTTTTATTCAGTTGGTCGGTAACTGGTGCATTTACCCTACACTTTCTTCTTTTAATTTCTTACTCTACAGTCCTTCTTTATGTTACCTTGGGTCTGCCTTCCTCGTTAGATTTACTCCAGAGGCATTTGACCAACACCATTAATAAGATCTCCTAAGAATGTGCCCTATTTAGCCATGAGTTCAATACAAAATAATCTCAGCTGTATGAAAGAAAACAAGTAAGTTATTAAATAAAACAACTGTTCTGTGTTTAGTATCAATATGAAAATAGCCAGATGTGGTGGAGGTTACGGACTGAAATTAACCAGATGTAATATACCTATAGTCGCATGTAGTCTCGCTGCTTACCTCATCAGACAACCTGTCAGAATAATTACAACCATAGAAGATACAACGGAAGCTACTGGGAAGAGATATGCTATCTACGCACAATATGAAGTAAGTTGAAACAACCATGATTTCTGACATTCCTCATGATTTATTGACCAATGAAACACTAGTTGTCGATCGAATGAATAAATAATTGTTTTGCACTTATAAATAATAAACACCTTACATCATAAAATTATGAAAATAAAATCGATATTAAAAACAAAGTAATTAAAATTAACAATAAACCACCTAAGGTTTTATTTACTATCTGACATCCTCAAATGCAATCATTAAAACGTACAAAAGTAGGATTTTTATAGCTGTTTTAGATCCACCAAAATTAAAATGGAAAATGTATTTACATAACACATACATCATAAAAACTTGTACTATTTTACAAATTCCATGGTAGAAACCTTCCTTGAAATCTCTACAAATGAGGGTGGACAACTAACATAGACATATAGAACTGACCACTTCCATTAAATACCGTACATTGATTGTAGTTTAGGCCAAATATGGGTTATTCTAAAGTATTATTACATACTGAACACATTTTGCAGACCAATGTGAACAAGTTGGGACAGATCCAGTCAATGAATATAAACTTGTACGAGGACACAGGTTCGTCAAACAATGATCCGGTCATCCCAGGCTTTACTTTACCAGGTTTGCCTAACATCTATGACTCTAGTACATGGAAAGTGACTGCATACAACGTGAAGACTGACAAACCATCTAGTGCTTGGACAAGAGCTCCAGGTGACTAACCTTTCAAAGGATTTGATATATTTTAATGTTATTTACAAATAAGGGAATGCTGAAATTAAATCACGTTTGAAACTTTGCAAATTTGATACACCGATCTATTACATAGTGATTATGTATAACAAAATTAAAAATTGAGCTGATCAATAGACCGAGAGTAGACTGTAAAAGTCATACTGTATTCGTACAACAGTAGACTAAATATTTGGTTAAAGATATATTTTTCATTAAATATTTCAGAAAATTATTGCAAAATCTCTGTGAGAAGACAACGTAGCATAAAATAATGTAATTGTTTTCAATTTAGTAAAGTTTTTGTTAACCCGTTTTTTACAATTTTCTATCACATGTAAATTAGAAATATTGAAATTTGGGCTGTGAGAGCTCCAATATGGGTTCACTAGTCACTAGTAGCACTAAAAAAATCTTAACCTGTTAATTGGACAAATTTGAACCCATGGGGATAAACACACTCCGACAAGTCAAATAAATGATCATTTTTATGACTGCGATTATATTTACTGATGAATTCAACAAAGATCATTACTGACTGAAACGACAATCACTATAAACAAAAAAAAACTGTTTACAAACAAATGATTGAACTATCATTGTTGAGTGATAATCACACAGAACACTGTTAAAATCCTGCAGGTTACTTTCTGGTGACAGAGCTCAGCAGCTGAAGACTGCCTGGAATGAAATCAACCTCACTATTATTGTACTTTTATACTATTTATACAGGACGTTTAAAAAATATGTGTTACAAAATTTTACGGAGTGATTCAGGTTATCTTAATAAAGATAGCAGTTCCATAAATATATGTCTGATAATACTATAGTATGCATTTGTAGTGTGCCGTCTTCTGTATAACAAAACTCAATAGTTTGGTCTCATTTAAACTTGCAAATTTCTATAAATGCACCTCAAAAATATTCACTGTAAAAGTTAAAAACGCTGTAATTGTAAATTTACTTTGTATAGAAAAATACTATTTGAATCAGTTTAGGCTATTGAGAAAGATATGTCTCTAGGCTATTTCTAAAAATGCTAGGCAAGGTTACTCTAAAACAGTTCAGGCTACTTAGGCTAGTTAAGTAATATGTCCCTGGGCTTTTCTTTTATAAAAGTATACAACAAAGCTATTTCAAAACATTTCAAAATTTAAACTAGATCTATTAATTACAAAAGTATACTGTAATTTCACTGCATAGAATATTTAGGACAGACATATAAATATAGAACATTCAGTTATCTAGCTCTCGCAAGAAAATAAAACGGTAATTAAATAAAAGCTATTACCTGGTGTTGTCGCTTATTGAGGCATAATATTTATAAGCTTAGTGCTTATAAAGAAATTGACGACCAAAAGATACTATGGTATCACTCGAAGAAACACAAAACTAAACCGCGTCGTTCATCTTGAAGGGACGCTTGTGTAAAAAAACAAGATGTCTAGAAGTCTAACCAGAGAATGAATAAGGCTGCTAGTTGGAGAAGAAAGCAGGTAGCGCTTGGCTTGGCGCGATCTGTTACTAGAATTAGATGTTCTTTATGCGCCTTCCTTTTGTGAATTATACGTTTGTGAAAGCACGAGTGTTGAAGAAGTGGCCTCTACTCTACATTAGGTGAAGATCTTTTCGGAGGTTTAATTAATTATTACTCGGTTCTGTTCTAAAAAAAAGGAAACGCTACAGTAGATCATTTTGTTTTCATGAAACAAAAACTTGTTGTTGATTGAACAATAACAAAAAATGACTAAGATTTCGATTCAAAATTTGGTCCACATGTCATGTCAAATACAGTACCTACTTCGTTTTATTACGTAGGCTATATCAAGAATCCAAAACTTATCTTATATACTTTTTAAATTACATCTGTTTGAAATTATGAATATTGGCTACCTGTAAAATTGTTACCTGTAACGAAATTAAAAAAGAGACAGTAATGACAATTCTTGATAAAACATTTTGAAATGTTTGTTGCTTGATAACAGAATTATTGGCAAAAAACCTCTGAAATATTTCTTGGTAAATTTACGCAACACACCAAAGATTAGCCTAGAAGCAAAATAAATCCTTTCACCATTATAAAGGTATGGATGGATAGTTTATGCATTCAAATAATTGAAAATGTGTTACTTTTAAATCTCGATTATACAGTAGGCCTACTTTGATATAGAGAAACAATTTGATTCTTTGTTGCAAAAATTTTGATTTTAAACTGGTGAAACTTTACAAAATGTGTAATCAATTTATGCCAATATTTTTTGAAGTTTTTATACTGGTAAAACTTATACAAAATGTGTAATCAATTTATGACTCAAAATCTTAATATATGTTTAAAGTTACCAGTACTTAATATTCCCAATATAGTACTTCTCTAAATACTATATTGATCGTAGTATTCGTAGTAAACACGAATCATAATAGATAGTACCGGTATACAACCTAGAATACAGTACGGTATGGTAGATTTATGCAAGTGCTATGCCAATCGGGTGGCATATGTTGTTAACACCAAGTTTTTCTACTTCTTCTTCTCATAATTATAAAGTAATAAGAATAGATTAAATACATGAATTGCATAGCGGTGACCATTGCATAACTTCCAGGCGCACAAATTCATGAAGTCGAAGTCAAGTCGAAAAAATAAAGTTGAACGGGGCCCCACAGAGATTGCGAAGCGATTGGGGTGGGGGTTGGCTAGCGGAGCGAGCAGAGGGCAAAGCCATCTAAATTAATAACTTGTTATTTTCATCTAGCTTTTGGTCCATTATAACCATGGTGATTTTATAATAAATGCTTGTTTTTTGGTGGTTATTTGGAACACAAATACAAATTACTGTCACATCTTTCTGCCACTATACGATAACATATGATTCATACTTTGGGTTTTTACACACGATTTTATAAGCTGAAGTTTTTCCTTGCTTCACCGTAATCCCTGTAATAAACTACAGACTGCCATTCTTTATTTACTGATGTTATCACTAATAAATCTATCACTTGATGTGGGTTTGTATCTTTATGAAATCATAGTCCATATATTATATTTATTTTTCAATTGCTCTCAGACTATTAGCTTTAACCATGCCATGCATTCTACTATCCCAAGTAAACCTAAGAGAAAGGGAAAGTACAAAAATAATTGTTTAAAGTATGTGAGGTACATTTGCAAATATTGTTCAGGTGCTGTTAGGAAAGTTTGTTTAACCACAAGAGATGCCAAATTCCCTCTTGATAGGCACAGATAGTCTGCACTGCAGAGAGAAGTGCAATTTTTATTAATAAGAGTTGTGGTAAGGCAATGACAAACTTACAGACACCATTTCTTACTGTTAATACATTTCTGTTACTATTATTTTCAGGAACAATGGAAGGCATTGCAGTAGCAGAACATGTGATGGAACACATTGCTAAGGTAGTGAATCTAGATCCTACAACTGTAAGACTGAATAACACAGAGCCTGGGAAATACCCTATAGATGCCATGATTACAGAGGTGAAAGCTAAAGCTGATTATGACAACCGTTTGGCAGCTGTTAAAAAGTTCAATTCTGTAAGTGCAACTATTTATCTTGATTAATGATAGTATGTTTGCAACTAAAATAAAGAATGAATGCAAGTTATTATAGACTAAGCTTCCATAGAAAGCTTTCTGTCCATAGATGAGCAAGAAATATTTTTTCAAATAATAATAAATATTTTTTTTTTTAATGTATGTTTGTTAATTTTCACAAGAATGAACATTAGACTACAAGAACATATGTTTTAATGACAAATAATCAAATTTATTAGGAAGACATACTTAATAGTTGGGATGTTGGGCACACCATACTTTGCTAAACTTGACATCTTAGTCAAAGTTAGGGTCCATCTTAGTTTAGGTGATTTAATGTAGGTTTATTTTGATGGTGGTTATTTAGGTTGACCAAATCCATTTAAAGTTATTGTAAACCTTATAAATACTATCTAAAACTTTTTTATCAAATCATTTTTAAAACAACCAACCCTTAGTACAAAGGGTGACCAAAATGAGGTAGCAGAACAAAATAAGCATTACTATTTCAGTAACCACAATATCAAACCTGTTCAAAATTGTTGCAGATCTTCTAAATATTACCAAAACCTGTTGACTGATTTTTTGTTATAAATACAACCCTAAGCACAAGGGTGGATAAATTTGTTTTTAATGCTTAGCTTATAGGAACATCTAAACATCAAACCAAAAACATCTATTAGTGCTGGTAGGATAAGGTGAAAGCGGTTTTTAAATATTATTTTATATATAATAGCCCAGGCAATGGGTACTTTTACCTGAAAAAAATGCGGGAGAGATGAAAGTTGGTAATATAGTACGTTTTGACATCCTAAAAAACACTAAGTTTGCGACCCCCACCATTTTGAGTTTACGCCGCCATCTTTGAAAATGGTGGCCAAATTCCGGTTTTTTCAAAATAACTTCAGTCGGCTGGGTCTTTTTAAATTAAAAAGACAATTTAATTTTCTAAAACTTTTGTTTCAACAATTTTTTTGTGAAATAAACAGTTTTTGAGTAAAATGCCATCTTGTGTTGTGTATTTATAAAAACTGCATGAATGTGCTATTATCACCTGAAATTGATGAATTAGGCCTATGCATTATAATTTTTATTATATTATTGAAGTATTATTGCTATTATTTGTTTTGTAATAATAATAGTAATTTTATTATTATTTTTCATTATACTAGCTTCCACACCACCCGTGAGGTCTAAATAATTTTAGTCTTTAGTTTGAAGTTTTCCATTATGTTATATCCTAGTTTTGTAATAAAAATGCCTTAGGTTATTAGAATGTGACAATACAAATATTAATGGGCAACCTATACAAAATCAAAAGTTTAAACCTCTTCAAGGGATACCCCCATAAATAAAACCACAGTAAAAAAAAAAAGGCCCCATTAACTTTACCTCACATGTGGTGTGGAAGCTAGTACAATGAAAAATAATAAGAATTATTACTATTATTATTACAAAACAAATAATATCAATATTATTTCAATAATAAAATTTTAATTAATTATTCATCAACTTCAGGTGATAATAGCGTATTCATGCAGTTTTTATAAATACACAACACAAGATGGCACTTAACTCAAAAACTGTTTATTTCAAAGACAAATTGTTGAAACAAAAGTTTTAGAGAATTAAATTTTCTATAATTCTTATACGAAACTTTTTTTAGGACGCTTTCAACTGAAGTTATTTTTAAAAAAACCGGAATTTGGCCACCTTTTTCCAAGATGGCGGCGTAAGCTCAAAGTGGTGGGGGTCGCAAACTTAGTATGTTTTTTACGATGTCAAAATGTACTATATTATAAAGTTTCATCTCTCCCGCATTTTTTTCCAGGTAACTTCATTTTTAACTCCCTGCTGCCTGGGCTATAAATGCTAAACATATTTCACAATGAAAAATATTTAGTCGTTTTGTTGGTGTTACTTATTTTGTTAATATAGGTACTTAAAAACTGAAAACTTATATTTTTAAAGTCATGAAATTACATTTGTGGCATGTATTTCTAAAAACAATAGCTATAAAATAATACAGAATTTGATCTAGCCTTTGTTGCGCAAATATTTAAAACATTATTTCAGAAATTATGTGTGTTAGTATTTCCTATTTCTTATTTGTATCTAACTTACTGTTAGATTCCCTGGTACAAAGAAGAGATAATTGTATAGAATTTTGTATCTGTTCCAATGTCAATCTGGAGGAAGTATGCTTTGCAATTGTTAAAGAATTTTAAATAGCTAGAATAGTTTCTGAAATTAACTTATTATATTATCAGTCAATTTATTGTGTTGCAGGAAAATGTATGGAAGAAAAGAGGAATATCTATTTCTCCAATGCGATTTCCACTGCCTTATTTTGGAAACTATAACGCCATGATATCTATATACCGCAACGATGCAACAGTGTCTCTCACTCATGGTGGCGTTGAAATTGGACAAGGTCTCAACACCAAGGTTTGTTTGATGCTTACCTACATAGATTCAATTAGTAGAGGAATTTATAGAATTCAAATATTGTTTTATAAGTTGACTTTTGAATTACATCATTTATTTTATTTGTGATTCATAATTGTTTCAGTATCCAAGTCCTACTGTAAGAAATAACAATAAGTTACATTAAATCAGATTCTGTCTCATGACTTCTTTTTTGTGTTACACCACTAACGTGTTTCGGAGTTTTTACTCCATCATTAGAGATTTTTTCTTCACTCTACTGAGATCGTCAATACATTATTAAAAAATCAAATGAACTCAAACACGAATAACACATAAAGTGTGCACTGTATTAATTTCCAAGGTCAACTGCCGTCTCATGTCTAGAGCCATACAGATTTAGCTATTATTTTTATAGCTGTGGCTTGATATAAATATTGAGAAATCAAGGAGAAATTGAGTTGAATGTTCATTAAGACATATTTATTTTAGACTATTTAAAGGCTTTATAAATTTTAAATTCCTCAGTAGCATCCATATATTTCTGTTTTTTACATATAATATATGCAGTAGTTTTAGATTAGTTTCAAAATCTGTGTGGAAATGGTTTTGGTTAGTGAAATGGTGTTCATAATTTTGACCAATTGCCATCTATAATCTTTTTTCACAGATGTTCTTTAAACCTTTGATGGAATTGTCTTCCTGTTTGGCTTATAAATTGCCAAACAAAAAATGTCTTGTGTTGTTCCTGTTTGGGTTTATGTGACTTTTTAATAAAAATAAGTCAAGTTTCAGAATTTGGAAGTAAGGTAGCTTATTGTTTCAAGTTTAACCAAATGCATTTGTTCAAATGTCTGTAGCTTACATAACTAAAATTTGATACATGACTATGAATGTTTGAAAACCATGCTTTAAAAAAATAATAACTAAAACAATTTTAAAATTAGACTTATTTTCTTGAAATTAAATAATCTGCATTTTTTGAAATTTTTTAGGAGGGAGAAATGAAAAACAGTGGCTTTATTGATTATATATTTTTAAAGAAATGTTAAATTGAAACACTTCTTAAAGTAATATATCTATTTTTATTTCTTGATAATATTATTCTGTTCCATAAATACTTAATGCAAGAACTTGGGTGACTTTTTTCAGGAAGTGGGGGGGGGATGTTTGCTATGTTTGGTCAAGGAATTTATTGCTATTGTGAGAGTAACTTACATTCAGAAGCTGGTGCAATAGGAGCACTTTATGCTATTTTTATATTCATTATTACAGCAATCCATTATCTGAATTAATAGATAAAACAGGTGATTAGGGTAATCACCTTCAATAATTCAAAATGTTTTAGAATTGGCCAGAGAAAACACCTAAAGATAAAGTATTAAAATATGCCTGGACAAAAAAATATAAATTTTTACTTTCTCCACCCTATACGTAGTATATGGAGAAAGTATTGTTTTCGTAAAAACGTTCGAATTTGAATTTTCAGTTGAATTATCTGTTTTGGTGTTCCCAGAACCCCAAAAAATTGTTTAGTGCAATTATCTGTGTTGGTGCTCCCTGAACCCAAAAATATTTTTAGTGGAATTTTTTGTTTTGGTGCTCCCTGAACCCAAAAAAGTGTTTTTAACGTGGTGTCTGTCTGTCAGTGTGTCAGTATGTATACACGACCAGAGGGGACACTATTGGTCCGATTTTCATGAAATTTGGTATGTAGGTACTAAACCCTAATATCTCCAGGCGTTTTTTTCATTTTTTGGAATTTTTAATTTTTAAGGGTAATTTACCCCTAAAAACCAATAAAAAACGACAAAAATGCAAATTTCTCAAAAACGGCTCTAACGATTTTGATCAAATTTTCAGTATTTATAGTGCTTAAGATGCCAAACAAAATGACACCATCCGCTTTTATCAAAACTTCGGCGTTTCATAATTATGGGGAAATGTTAAAAAATAAACAAGTTTATGTTGTCAATCTAGCATCACGGCAACGGCCGCAAGGGATAGCACAATGGTAGAGAAGACGGCCAGTAATTCAAAGGTCGCGCGATCGAATCCCGCCTGAGACAATAACTTTTTTATACGATTGACGTAGGTAGAATATTATTTTTTTGTTTTGTTCTAAAAAGTAGTAAATAAAATGATTAAAAACAATATTATTTTGACTACAGTAAGTTGGGAGAAAGTTTGTGTCAGTTAACTGATACCGTTTATTAAAACTATTTTGGACTAGAATTTGATCTAAAATATGTTAAACTAATGATTATCTTGATTCATACAAGGAGCATTCAAAGTCTCAACTGAAGTCTAACATAAAGTTAAAGAAGCACGCAAGTATTTTCTCTAGTTGTTAAATGCTGATTAACATGGTTTAGTCATTTCTATTAGAATGGATAACATCCGCTATTTGAAACACCCAACTTTTAGATAACCTTTAAAGTCAATATCGGTGTGTGGTGTCGTCAAAGAGGTAAAGATTCGTTAAAACTTCTTCAAGTCACAGTGATCTCTATACATTTTCGATGTCTCTACTTGACACGAAAAACATTCCTACAGCAAAAAAAACTGGTTTGTAGGCTACTTCTTACAAAATGGTAAAAAGTGGAAGTTTTAAACTATACTTATTTTGTATTGCCAAATAAAAAATAAAAAATAAATAAATAACTTGGTGTTTTAATTATAATTTGTTTACCTTTTATATACTATTACTAAATTGATGTGGGACAAAGTTGAATATGTTCAGAGGTGATGAGCTTTTGATTTTATGATTACAGGCAATACAAACATGTGCCAATGAGCTTGGTATACCTCTGAGCTACATCTTAGTGAAAGCCACTAACAGTTTAACTGCTCCTAACAATGCTTTCACTGGAGCTACTGTCACTAGTGAATCTGTATGTCTGGTAAGTTTAGCGATATGCTATGGCTAAGATAATAATCAATACAATTTCATCATACTAGAAACATGAACTTAAAGTACCTACAAGAAGTTATTGTCAATAACTTAGTTGTTTTTCTGCTACCGTACTGAAAATATAACAGTTTGCTTTGTTGTTCAAAAAGTTAAATATTTATTTTTGTGTGCAATTTCTGTAAATTTTCTACATCAGCCAATTTTCTAGATAGTTTATGTTTATAAAATGCAATCATTATGAAATTGTACGAAATGAAGTGTTTAATTTAGTACACTTCTAAAAGTTATGTAAAACATATGTATGTACCAAATTTGAACTCAATATCTTCAATTTGAGATATTTTACAAAAGTTACAGTACAATGAGTTTTTATAAAAATTCCAAAAGGTGGTTTGTCAGGAAACAGCTGCTTTCAAACTGACGCATCCTGGTTAAAGAGCCTAAAATGATAAGTATTTCCCAAAAAACGTTTTGTAGTTCAATTTGTTCATTTTAAATTGAATGCTATCACAATTATGTTATTGTTTGAGCTCCTTGTGCATACCATCTAAGCACTGTCTATATCTATACATATAATAAAATCGTGTCTTTCTGTTTGTTTGTGACGACTTCAACTGAGAATGGCTGAATGTACAAAGCTGGGGTTTAAGCCATTAGACGCAGCATTTCTACGGGAAGGTTTAGGAGAGATACACATCTTAAAAAGTCCATTTTTTTAAAAGTTGTAACGTCATTAGTGACCAAAGACAACTATTTCACGATCTTTTTTGTCACGTTCCTGCTTATAACTTTATACTGGTAACGTCTAAATAGAATTATATTTAATCCCAAAGTTGCTTCACAACCATATAATGACGTAACATCTACTGGTTTTTAGTTTCATCTGCTAGTCTACCTGACCACTCAAGAGCTGTCTGTTAAATTAAAGAAATTCTGTAAACTCACCATTTATGAATTGCGCATTATTATATTTGATTATTTCTACAGGGTGTCATCAAATGCTGCGAAGTACTTAACAAAAGGTTAGAGCCAGTGAGAAGCAAACTAACTAATCCAACATGGGAACAAGTTATCAGTCAGGCTTATGCTGATAATGTGGATTTAAATGCATCTGCTATGTAAGTACAGAAATGAGTATATAGAAGCTATTTGTAGAATTAGCAATATTATCAGATGCATTTTTCAAAATTGTAAACTCCTTTTGGTGCACCTCCTACTAACGGAGAGTAAACAAGAATACAAGTGAATCAGGCAGGTAGCGTGCATGGCGCATACAAATTTTTCGGATTCAAGTAATTCCGCCTTAACAATAGGATAAACTTGGTTACATATATAACAACTATGGGTTGGGACCTGGGTGACGGTGATTGTATCTTCTCTAGCTTCTCTTTATCTCTCTCCTCCACTGAAACTCAGGTGTGCATGCTGGAATTAATCAATAATATATCGCCTGATATATATTTTCTTTGATATTGGATAATGTACTGTAAACGATCACACTAGCGTTTACAGCAAAGGAAATATTTCAATGTTTTAAAGAAGTTGAATTACCGGTATAACAAAAGAAATTCTTGTTTCTTGAATTTAAATAACTTATTGTTTATAATTTGATTTGAGTTTCTTTACAATTTATTTTTTTACACTTTCCAGGATGTCACCACTTGATAACGTGAGTGAGTACAATGTGTTTGGAGTAACAGTCCTGGAATGTGAAATTGATGTGTTGACTGGAGAACACAAGGTAGGTTTAAAAAATGTGTAGACTATTATAATTGAACAAAAATATACTCTACAAAGTAGGTACAGTTAGGAACAGGTGGTGACTTACAATTTTGGGGATCTGGAGCAATTCTCCCTTACCCTAACTAAAGCTAACACACATGAAAAAAAGCAATTAATTTCCAAGATAAAGTTGGCAACAGTTACTGCTTTCTATAAATAATTTTAAAATGGCAATCCTAAAATTAATCATCATGTAGAAATAATTTGGCACCAGGGATCAAAACTAGTATTATTGATTAAAAATTAAAGTTCAAAAATTTGATTGTACTTTTTTTGTAAAGTTAGTGGTTTTCAAGATATTCCACATTAAAAATTTGTTTTGGCAGCCATTTTGAATATTATAAACATAAATTTTTGGGTTTGGGGCACTTGTAAATCATAACATACAAAATGTATAGGTATAACAAATTTTGACTCAACACCTTTTCTATTTCTGGAGTTACAGTAAGTTTTTGTAAAAAAAGCAAAATGGCGGTTGCGACTAAGCCGAATCAGAAAAAAGTTACTTAACATTTTTTATTTATTTCAATGTATACAGCATGATCCTGTATAGCCCGCTAAGTTTTTTTGTGACATCCTGTATAAACTGGGTAATGTCATTATTTGAAATTCTTTAAATACGGGCAAACAGCTATCTCTTTTTGGAACATTCTTTACAGTTCTTAGTATTCTATTTTGCCAAACGAAAACTCTTTGTGAACTTTTGCTGTTACCCCATAGTATTATGCATCAAGACAGTGTGATTGGCAAATACCTAGTACATATTAAGGCCTAGTATTAGCATATCTATACTAATATATGCCTATAATTTGTACTTTAAATACTTCTCTAGACAATTTGCTACATAAATTTGTTATATGACACTTCCAAATTAACCAACTATCTAAATGTATATTTCACAATTTTGCAGTTTTAGTAGCACAATCTGTATTCAAACTGTTCAGTGAAAAGACCAATTTTTCAGATTTACTGTTGTTGAAAAAAGAGAGTTTGCTTTGAACCAATGCAAAGTTTTTTCCAATGCTTACTTTTATGTATGCTGGTGTTATTTTCACACAAAATAGACTTACAAGGCACATTAATATATATAAGTCAATTACAGTCACAATAAACAGGAAGGGACCAAGAACTGAGAACTATCCTGGCCTTGAACAACCTTAACACTACATTTAATAAATAACTATTTTCAATGTCATTTTAAGTTTTGCTTTCATCATTTCAGTTTATACGAGCAGATATTTTAGAGGATGCTGGGCAAAGTATCAGTCCACTCATAGATGTTGGACAGATTGAGGGAGCTTTCATTATGGGACTCGGCTATTTGACTTCAGAAGAACTGCAATATGATCCTCAAACAGGAAAACTGAAAACAAACAGAACTTGGGTAGGTATATCTTAATTCTATTTTAAAATTATAATACCAATCAATGTTTTTGTTGAGACTGTATTCAAACTATTTGCTTACAGAATTACAAAGTTCCTGGTGCGAAAGACATTCCGATAGACTT
>JAGFPH010001702.1:0-13120 GCA_018207615.1 Philaenus spumarius
TCGCACCATCGTCAGGGAGCTGCAGGGGTGAACTAGACGGGAATCGCGCCACAACTATAATAATACTTAAATAACCAATTTTTACAACTTAAATCCTAAAAACAGTTATTATTTTCCGATCTGACTTAGGTTTTTTACTTATATCATTACGTATATGATTAAGTGTTATGCCAGTAGCATTGCAAGGTTTTATACACAAATAATTAATTAAATGGTAGAATGAGTTCTTAGTGTTTAGTTAGGTTTGTTTTTAGATTCATTCTCAAATCAGTAAACACATTATTCAAGTTTGAACTAACTTATTTATTTACATCATTCATGTTGATTGAATCTCATAGTTAATTTAACTAAATTCCAAGTTGTTACGTACTCAAGTTATTTTTTAAACTGTAATATAACCTATTATTAAAAATAATTTGTAAGTCTTTATATAAAAACTTTCCATTTGTACTAAAAACATGATTAACCGGTAAATACCATTAAACCGTAAGATGGTGTACATCTGACAGATTTCATAAAAACAACCATTTCTACAATGTAGAACTATTTTTAAAAACAACAAAAATAGTTGTATTTCAGGAAAATGGTAGCCATTTTGAATCCACCTTTTTGAATTTTAAAATTTTGACTTGTGTTTGTGATCTGTAAAACCCAAAACCCACAAGTACTTAGTTTTGTCAAAGAAAATGTATTAGGCCTACACTTTATCAATTTCTTTGATCAGCTATGTTATTATTTATTTAACATAGCTTCTTTATTTTGGGGTTATGTTTCGGTTTATTCTTTTATTATTATTATTATTATTATTATTTGTGGTTCATAATTATAACGGTTTTAAGATTTAAAAACAAATCTATATACTTTAAATATGCTTTACAATAAAGTAAACATAATCAAAGTCTCTTTAATGTTTTACAAAAAAAACATAGATATATAGGCTATACTGCCAACCCCAATATGACAGTTGCTAAAAATTAATTTGTAATTTGTTCTAAATAAATGTTTTTGCCTTGCATCACAATTTTTGTAGGCATTCCTGTGAATGTTCTACATACATTCTTGTTTTTCATAATGTAAAATTAAGTTTTCACAGCTTTAACACTACATGTCAATTTTGCCATCTTATTATCTATACTAATATTATAAAGAGGTAAAGTTTGTCTATACTAATATTATAAAGAGGTAAAGTTTGTTTGTATGTATGGGGTAATCTCTGGCACTACTAAACCGATTGAAAAAATAGTTTTACTAATAAAAAGCTACACTATCCCTGAGTAACATAGGCTATAATTCATTTCGATAAAAACCTTTTTTTATTTCAATATTTATAAATTTAATCGGAAAAAATCTTAGGTTAGGCATAGAATGATAAACCAAGACATGTATTTACATTTATTACCATAGCAACCAATTGAATAAAATAACAGATAATAATATATATTTGCTCCAATATTTCCATTAACAGCTGATTTCATAATTTGAAGCAATTATTTTTGTATTTCTAGCTTTTAGGTTAGGATTTTAAAGAGTAGACCTGAGCCTTGCTGGTTCTTTTAAATGTTATTGTAACTGATGTTATAAAATATAAGAAATAATTTAAATTGAACATTTAACATTATTTACCATCTTAGTTTTGAGGTTATTATTAATCATACGCCTTTATTTATTATAAATAAATCATAACATATGTTTTTAGAAGTTTACGTTGGGGGTTGGCGTGCGGAGCACGCAGGGGTCTCCCCTAGTAAATATATAAAATTAAAGGAATACAAATGAAAACTGATAAAACAAATATTTTGAGGTTAGGAGGTCACTTAAAAATGTGTATTATGTTACCTACAAGGTAATTAATATATTATATTTATTTGTGACTTGGCACTAAAAAATGAATATCAAAGTATATTAGGCTTATGTTCACAATTTTAACTGCTTAAAAGCTTAAGTTTTTAAGCGGTTACAGATTAGTTTTTTTTTAAATATAATTTTTAAACTATGTACCTACAGCAAAAACATTATGTTTTAAACTTCTGTACGATTTTAAAAATGATATATTCTAACATGTCGAAAATTGAGTCGCTAAATCCATATACCCGTTGAAGTCAAAATGAGATAAGAAAACCCTACAACTGGCAGTGTTAAGCTAAAATTGGCCAGCCCGTTTTTAGCGTTTTGCAAGCATATTTTTAAAAATTCGCCAAAAATAGTAAATGAACCCCAATCCAAAAGTGTTCCATAGCTTTTTTGTAGAAGAAACTTCGAAGTATTCAAATATGCCACTAAAAATTAGTTTCTTTTGAAATTGTAAAAGTTATTAGCTCAAGAAACAAAAAATGTTCAGTAACGAAAGGAAAAAGTTCAACTTTAGGCCTACATAACAAGTAGTAAAAATGTTTTTGTATTTTTTTCGCATGCGTAAAAAAGTTTCGCAATTTAGTTCTAAATAAAACTGTATACAAATATTTATCAATTTCAAATTTATTATTTTGAAAAAAACAGTTTTTATGTTCCAAATACACGATGCTAACAAAACTAGGCCTATATCAAAGCCCACTAAAGAATACCATTGCGAGACGGCCAATAGGATGGCCGCGCAGCGTTGCCATATCTACTAGCCTCGAACACTCCTGGTATTTACAGCTCAAGGCTTGATCGCACAGTTTAAAGAATTATAAATACGTTGAGTCAGCTGCAGTCTGTTAGAAGCGTGGGAAGAACATGACAACGTCGCACTACGGCGATTGGAGCGTTCAAGGTCTCGGTGTACACAAGCCCGTCCCTCAACGGTATTCTTTAGTGGGCTTTGATATAGATTAAAACTTAATTTACTAATATATGATTTGCCCAAAAAAGAAATATTATTATAAAAAAGTGTAGAGGATAAGTCAAAGAAAAGAACGGTATACTTGTCTTTCCTTAGTTCACAACTGACTGACAAATTGGCAAGACCGTAGTCTTGGTGTGTAGACAGCATCTGTTTTAAAACAATGGCTGCTTATCTGAAACTAATTAAATGACTTTATTGACACTTTTAATGACTAAATTTGTAATAAATTTTGAGTGAGAACGAGATGGTGAATCGATGGAATACTCTGGGATTGACTACGAAAGTCTGTGGTGTTTAAGAATAGAGCTTGGATTTTTTGGATACTTATGGTAGTTCATAAACCAAACATAAGGGACGTTTTCTTCTGACCTGCGGAGGTGCTCTGTGTTTGACTCTATTTGTTAATTTTAGGATGAAGTCCTCGAGTGTGGGGATTTTGTGCTCTTGAGAGATGGTGACGTTCGATACGTACCATGGGGAGTTGGTGATCCAACGGAAAGTTTTGTTCTGGAAGGAATCCAACTTTTTCTTCCAAGAAACAGATAGTAGAGAGTACCAAGCTGGAGCTGCGTACGTAATTACCCGTCTGATGTATATGTTTTGTACACGGACAATCTGATACGAAGTGGTAGAGGGCTCTTGGCGTGAATGACTGGAAGGAGTCTGTCGCGGACAAATTTTTAGCCCTTGACAGAGTTTGCTTGACGTGATGGGACAGGTTTAATTTAGAGTCAAGCGTGATTCCAAGGTATATCTGACTTTGCGGGCCCATGCTATGGGTGATTTATTAAGAGTTAATTGGACTTTAGGAAATCTACGTAGTGGAGAAAATTGGATGGCTTTTGCGTTTTATCTGTGTTCACTGCAGTTCTCCACATCCTGAGCACTTAGCAAAATCGTTCCATGCGATTTCAAAATTTCTCCGATGTAATTCCCTAGAAGATGTGTTTGATGTGTAGGCTACCTAAATTTGGACATCGTACTAAGAATAAGCCTGTGCATACCTGCTACAAATTGTGCTGGAGATCGTAGTTTTTCCTGCCTCAGAAAAGTTAAATTTATCTACGAGCCAGCATTTCTGATGAAAGGTTGAACTCACTTTCTTTACTGTGTCTGTGTATTGAAGCAAAAACCACAAAAACACTAAATGAGCTTGCTCTTAAAAAAATTCCCCAACAAAGTGATATAAATTTGAAGTCGAATGAATGTGCAAAATGTAATAGGGTATAGGGTATCTGGGCTAATATTCCTCAGTGAGGCAGCACTTTTTTTGTCCCGCCTCACTGAGAAAAATGACAGAGCTCCGGAATTATAACTGTTGTATCTGTAAGGTGCTGTCACCTGGTAGATAAAAGTAAAACTATTTATAATTATCTTGCTACAGGTACAGTGACTAGATAGAGACAGTGTGGCCAAGTGAGGTCTTGTTTCCTATTGGTCAAGATGTCAGCAGCCATGTTTTTCCTAAATTCGTATCTGTTTACATTACATTCATACGTTCACATATTGTAAAAGCTACTTTACCGATTTTTTAACAGATATTTTTGTTAGTTTTTACTTTAAAATAAACGTAATAGTTATTTTAAAGCGATTTGTGTTGAAGTATGTGATATTGCACCAAATTAATAAGGAAATAACAGCAGATTAGGCTACTCCCGCCACTCTACGGAATCTTTTCAGCGCGCATATTTCAGAAGTAAATGCATACCAAAAGTCTTTTATTTACAACATTTTAAAAAGTTCATAACATAGGCTAAGCCTTTTTATCAATAGAAAAGATAAATGCAATAAACATTAGTACTACGCAATTTTAAGAACTGTTTTTGGCCCAAACCTATAATTTCGTCCGTGTTAGAGCCCTACGTTTGTTTACAGTTTTCAAATTAAATTGTCATCGTTATTTTTTCTTTCTTTTAGTCTTGGTGAAGGTACAATCTAAGGCAAGAATCACATTAATAAGTAGGCCTAACTGAAATAAAGAGGGAAATTAATAATGAAACCTGTTTTCGGCTTTGAATAACACTGGAATTGCCTAACCTCAAAATCAAAGAAGTGTAATTTCGATGTTAAATTGTTGTTAGAGACATTAATTTTATTATTAGCTTTCAATTGAAATAGAAATAAATTAGTTAGTTAGGAAAGTTTTAATTGCTTCGCTTATTTAAAAATAAATCAGATGGAAATAAATGCATTGTAAAAATATAAAAGTGTAACTTTGAAAATATTTAATTTGTAAAATTTATTCATTGATAAAAAAGGCTAATTAACAACAGGATAATAATTTTGCATTTTGATTTAGGCTTATTCGTTGTTTTATTTTTCGTTTTGTTATACTTTGAATTTTTGATATTTTAATTTATTCATTAAGTTAGGAAAAATTTCAAATTTAGCTTTAAGAAAATCATTTTTAAGATTTTGCTTTTCAAACGGAATTGAAACCTAAAATCAGTTGAGAATTAACCCTGGATAACTAAACCTCTTTTATAATCACGTGGTCACTAAACCTTCGTAAATTTGACGACGCATTAAATTTTTTTTTTTTTTTACTTTCAGTTTAGTATATTTTGACTCTATAAGTGATAAAATGCATAGTCCTCCTATTTGTGATTGTATACTATATGTTATAAGTGGTTTTATTTTAGTTGCAATTGCATAAAACAAAGTTCATTGACCTTTGTCTTTCCTAAATAACTAAAATGTAAGGTTTGGGAAAATAGCTCAAAAAAGATAAATGAAAATGAGTTTTAATGTGAACAGATATGTTTTTTACAACTAAAATAGATATAAAATTAATATTTACGCGTAAACAAACAATACGGTTAATATAACTACTTTAGGTAGATCAGCCAAAGTCTTAGTTTTCATCACAGTGCACGCAACACATAGCCCTGTGCTCGCCGCATATCGCGCTGTGACAATGGGAGCAATAGTTAGTTGTCATCCTTCTCTTTGCTGATGGGCAGTAATGGCAGATCTTCCTCGCACCAGGGACGTTTGGATTGTTGGCATTGACTGGAATTCCAAGATTATCTGCAATCATTGTTCGTAGACCGCGTTGGAGTGAAGCCGTCTGCAGGCGCGCACGCATGTGGGGTTCTGTTAGTTGAACGCACAGTTCTTTCATGAAATTTTTGCGGTTTTTTGGAGTTTGGTTATTCCTAAAACTGTTCAAGCAGTAGATGACATACGAATTCACAAAACTGATGTTCATCATTCCAAAAAACACGCACAGTGGCCAGCGACGGGTTTTTCTACTGCAACTCATATTGCCACACATTTGGTCCATTGTGTCTACTGCACCCTTGGTTTCGTTGTAACAATGAATTATTTCAGGTTTCTTCGAAGTTTAATTCACTGTGGGACTGTTGTGCATTGTTGAGAGTAAAGTCACCATCTTGTTCTTTTTTGGCTTGTAGGACACTAATGTCTTATCTTTGTCAAACAAAAATAGAGAGGTGTTCACTGGCCTAGTTTTCTTGTTTGACAGCACTTTTCCGGGCACTCCTTTTCTGTTTAGGCGGATAGTACCAACAATTGTTAGGTTGTAGGGTGACTGCAAAAGGTCCTCAGCCAACGTCACACTGGTAAACCAGTTGTCTGTTGTAACATTCCGGTTTGTGCCATGGATCGAGGAAGTAGCTTCTTTAACAAAATACTCAGATATTGGTAAGCCTTGAGTTGGAGTTTTTTTCCCAACATATGGTATACCATTAATCATAAAATTTGTGTTTGTATCGCAGGCCATCACGATTTTCAAACCATATTTGGATGGCTTATTTGGTATGTACATCCGGAATGCACATTTGCCTCGAAATCCTAACAACTGCTCATCTACCGTTACGTATGATCCTGGACTGTATTTTGTTCGACAATTGTTTGTGAAATTGTACCAGACCTCTCTTATCGGTGCAAATGGATCACTCTTCTTCCGTTCATCACGAGTAGCTCGATCGTCGAACCGAAGAGAGCATAAAATAAAGTCAAATCTGGCACTACTCATTACACTTTTATACCGTGTGCCAGTCCACTGATGGTCAAACAACTCCTTAGAAGCCAAATGATTATCTTTAGAAAAAGCTGTGTTGACTAATAGTCCTAGAAAAGCCAACATTTCTACATTATTGATAGAAGATGTTGTATTGGTCTGATTAGTATATCGTGTTCTAACTCTATCCATGTGTTCATTTGTGTGGTGAACGATTTGATTCAACATGTTCTCATCAATAAGTTCCATAAAACATTCCAGGGCAGTTGTGGCATTTCTAGCCTGTCCAAGAACTTGCCTCCTCTGTAGAACAATGTTCCTTGCAGGCGTGCGAACATTTCGAGGATGTGGACGAGTGGACCAAATATGATCATTTTTAGCACGAACTACACGTTCCCGAAGAACAACTATGTGAAGGTTAGCAGCAGGCTGTTCATCAGCAGGTGGTTGGTCGTCTGTGGGTGGCAGGTCGTCGGCCGGTGGCAGGTCGTCAGCGGGTGACAGGTCGTTGGCCAGTGACAAGTCGTCGGCCGGTGGGAGGTCGTCGGCCGGTGGCAAGTCGTCGGCGGGTGGAAGGTCGTTGGCAGCAAACACATTGACACCAGTACGCGAGGTTTCTGCAGGCAGTCCATTCATATTACGTCCTCTTTTTCTCTTCCTAGGGTTCGGAGAGGGTTTATTACAATACTCTTCATCACTTTGACCGCTACTTTCTTCCTCATAATTAGGATCTGCGTCCGTATCATCCGAATCTTCCACATAATCTTCTTCAACACAATCCTCTTCACCATCATCGCTTTCCGCAAACAAAGAGTCTTCGTTATCTGACAATACCTCTTCCAGAAACTGTTTTATTCTTTCGTTTTCACGGTCTTCATTCGTAGCCATTGTTTTTACTAAGTAAATAGTCCACCAACATAAAAAATAATCATATAAAACTCTCTAAACAGTGTTAATCTTGAAACTAGAATGGTACTCTAAAGGTCACGTAAACACTAAACCTTCGTCATGGTGACGACGCACAATATCGTATTGTTATTTAGATGCACACTACACGGCAGTCAAACCAATACTGAGCTCTGTGGCCAGCGGGAGGAAGGTATTGGTAGGGGGGGAGCGTTAAGGGGCGTGGTTTCAGAGTTCTGAGCATTTTGCAAATGACGCGTCGTCAAAAAGACGAAGGCTTAGTTATCCAGGGTTAAAAACAATTTCATTATGACCAGTCACATACTTTTTCAGATAGCTACTAATTATTGAAAATTTGGTTCCTTGAAAATAATACAAAACCTTAACTTTTATTCAAATAAACCGCATAAATAATGTAATTGAACTTCAAAATGATTTTTTTAACGTAGAATTGAACAAAGAAAATAATAGTGCAACTTGTTTTGATATAGCTTTATTAGTTTGTAACTAACGTCAGTTTGTAGGCTACTCAACTATCGGCATAGGCTAGTAATGTGATAAATCATTATTTTTTATAGGTTATTTCATTTTAAACAACTTATCTGCTTTCTAACTACTTTTTAACATTTAAAAAGTTGTTTACGAGGCCTTTATGAAATAAAACAAAAGGTTTTATAAATATATTAAAATAAATTACATTATACTTTATGGCAGATAACATTACTTTTAGGAAAAACATGGCGGCCGCTTTCATGTGGCCACACTGTCTCTATCTAGTCACTGTAGCTACAGGTGGAAAGTACTGCTACCAGCTTTAAAATTGTGAACTATTATTTTATTCCTACAGTTTTTGCAGCGCTTTTTAGTAGTTAAAGTAACTGCTATGATCAACAAGATTTCAATATTTGACAGAATCGTTGTCAAAATAAATCAGCAAAAATACTTACAGTACCTAATCTTCCTCAGGGAGGCAGCACTTTTTTAGTCCCGCCTTACTGAGAAAAATGACAGCACTGAAATAGAAACTATTGTATCCGTTAAGTGCTGCCACCTGGTAGATAAATTTAAAACTATTTATAATTAATTTGATACAGGCTGGAAAGTGCAGCTACCAACTTTAAAATTGTGAACTATTATTATTCTAATAGTTATTTTGGTGGATTACATTAATAAATAATTAAAATGTTAATACTTTTTCGTAAATTATTATTATCCCGTAAGGTGCTTCCATCTGTAATTTATTTTCATAACAATATATTCCTATTATTAAAGGGTCTGTAAAGTAAATAGCAGATTGAGTTTTTTATTGAAGTGAAAACTTCTTCAGGCGCGTTTGGAACTTTTTTGCATGGAGAAAAATGATTATGCCATCGCACGGACATACTTTTTCTAAGGCTCCGTCGCATTTCAGCAATTATTTAAGGTTATGTCGCATCTCCGCAATTATTTAAGGCTCCGTCGCATCTCCGCAATTATTTAATGCTCCATTACAACAATACATTGATTAAAAAAATACTTCTTAATAACCCGAAAATAAAGTTAACTATATTATGTAGGTAGCTAAAATGTTTTCACTTCTGACGGCAATCCCACGACTGCCTGTTTGTATTTAAAAATTAAGTAGTGTAGAACTATTAATTGTTATTTCCTTTAAAAATAAAGGTTAAGTTTACATTCTAAGAACATTAAAAGAGTGTTACTAACCTCAAAGAACAGAATAAACACTTTTACTTTTCTAACGAATCTTAAAAGTCGTTTGTAAAAAAAGTAAAATAAAACTAATGTGATAATGTAGCAATAATTGTAAGTTATTTCTGTACGTTACAAAAATTAAATTTTAAAAAATCCTTAAACCAATTTAGAGCTATTATACTTATGAAATAAGATGACACCAATTAATCCTGTAGTACCGGTAGCCTATAAAACTAATCTAAATATAAACACAACTAAAGGGAACGGCAATTGGGATCAAGCCCACAGGCGGCAAACTTCTAACTACGGCCCTGAGTATAAGTTTTATAAATTACATTTAGACATAATATATTTATGTGTAGCCTCCTGGATTGTTAATTCAATGAATATATTAGAAAGGTTAATTACCTTGTATTTCCGTCTGACAATCCAATGTTTTCTTCCTGCTTAGGATGACTAGTTTCGAAGGTTAAACCATCATCGTCGGATCCTTGATCATCATGTTAAAAAATGGTTTTATTTCCGCCGTTTAACCATTTTTTTAACATGATGATCAAGGATCCGACGATGATGGTTTAATCGTCGAAACTAGTCATCCTAAGCAGGAAGAAAACATTGGATTGTCAGACTGAAATACAAGGTAATTAACCTTTCTAATATATTCATATACATTACAGTTAATCAAAATGAGACTACATGTCATGTAAACAAACTGTTACATCTTCTGATGTTTATGACTAATGCAGAAGGCCAGCATGTAAATATTAATTCACTACACAATCCTAAAAAGAAAGAAGTTTTATGTAAATTTCACTGCGTTACGCCTACCCTTCAGACAGTTTTGTTCATTTTGCTCGTAAAGATTTAAATAACAAATAAAATAAAATCTGGGTAACATTTCGTAGAAGGGGGTTTGTTCTCATCTTTAGAGATTATAGAGACAGCTTAAGATTTCGGTTTATTTACAACAAATTTTTGATATGTTATTTGAAAGATCTTAGCAACTGACATTTCCGGAGTGTTATCTAAAAGTCTATAGATAGTTTGAAATGAAGTGCACTTTATATGCTTCTGTCGTTCTTTCCCTCCGGCTAAATCTAGAGAAAAACTTGAAGGATTTTGATTCGGGTTCTTCCATTTCACAGAATACTTCTTTAGTGCAGTATACAGTGACTTAAATCAAAAGTAAGCCGAACAGTGACAATTAATTTGAGTTAATTTAGTTTTCTATTAAAAAGACAATTAGAAAGGTTTTTATAACGTTGTCTAAACCGATAAACACGACAGTTGGCAATGATGTATTAAAAGCAATGAATTTAGAATGTGTTAAACATAAAAATCCTATATCCTATACTCTAATACGAGCAATGTCTGTTTGTTTGTTTGTTGGTTTGTTTGTGTGTTTGTGTGTTTGTACGAGCAATCTCGAGATCCAGCGGAAGGATTTTGCTGAAAGTTTGGGATTAGAGGCTTTTGGGACTAAAAAATCGATTGGTGAAAACCACTACCTCAGGAAAACTCGTATTTTTCTGAAAAACTCATTTGAAAATTGAAAATTTTTATCCTATACTCTAATACGAGCAATGTCTGTTTGTTTGTTTGTTGGTTTGTTTGTGTGTTTGTGTGTTTGTACGAGCAATCTCGAGATCCAGCGGAAGGATTTTGCTGAAAGTTTTTGATTAGAGGATTTTGGGACTAAAAAATCGATTGGTGAAAACCACTACCTCAGGAAAACTCGTATTTTTCTGAAAAACTCATTTGAAAATTGAAAATTTTTAACATTGGGCTTATGGAGTTTAAAATCATCACATACATATGTTTATTGACTATAATAATAACAGTAATCAGCTGTTTTCTATATTATTTCCATTATCAGCTGATTTCAAGCTTAAAACAAGTTTTTAAATTTCTAACCTTTAAAATAGGTTTTTGTGGAGAACGACATCTGTTGAACTATTTTTATTTCGTATTAGAGTATAGGATAAACTGTTCATATGTACGTAAGTTCGAAAAATATTCATATTTATTCAGTATACAATTTGTATTTACATACATTTTCCTAAAAAAAAAAAAATACCGAGTAATGCTCGGTCGCCCAGGTACTAGCTATAATATAGTCTGTGTTAGGCCATGTATTAAGATTTTCATACAATAACAGTTTTTACGCTTTCGTGTAGGCCTATGTTTCAATAATAAGAATTCAGAAATTATATATAAATATGTAGCAATATATACAGGGTGTGACAAAAGTCTGGAATATATTTAATAATTGATTCGGAAACTATTGCAAAGCGCAATGAAACTTGTCAGTTATGTATTTATCACTATGACCAATAGTTATACTTGTTTCTTAAGTGACCGGGCACGGCCCACAATATTAAACAACTGTACATTTTTAAAAATAGACTAAGATAATTATAAGTAGACCTTCATAAATTTTTCATTTACTGAAAACTGCAAGCAGGGGCAATGAAATAAAATCACATATCATTGAAACATTAGTTGCATAATATTACAATCTTTGAGGAGCTGTAATTTCTGACTAGATCGTTCTTTTGCTGTCAGATTTGCATTGTTGTGACCTACAAAGAGCTTTAAATTTAAGAAAAACGTGACCTAGGCTTACATTAAAAAATGTCAAGACTTCCTAATTGGGCCGTCCTCAGGTTACGCCAAAAACAAGTAAAATACGATAAATTATTGGTTATTAGGTTAAGTTTTGCTTAGTTGTTTTCGAATTATTATGTGTATTCGTGTATTATTAAGTTTGACTTTTACCCAACCCTGCAAATATTCCGTCCATATTATTTCTTTCCTGTTTAAGTGTAATACCAATGAATACTTAAGTATTCATTGGTAATACTGCCAAGTTTCAGTGCTCCAGCTTCATAGCAAATGATGTATGAATTATTATTTATTTTTCAAGGGTAGCTATCCCATTACATACACAAGCCTCATACACAAGCAATCGAAATGCAAATGGTTTTTATTTCTTATATATATCACCTAAGACTAATATCTATCAAATTTCCGCTTTCTAACTTGTTTATGGGTAGTTACGATCTAACTCATTAGATGGTAGTGAACGAAATTCAATAGGGTTGCATTTTCTATGTAACTTTTATTAAATAAATGTACCAAATTCCAGTTCCATAGCTTCAAAAGAAGTAAAATAATGAACATTGATTGTTTCGGATATTGGTATCCCCGATTTCATTCATTAAACGAGGATACTCAAAATGGGAGGGATTAAAATTTGTATGTATCGTTTGAAAACAGTTGTGTACAATTTCAGCTCTCTATTCTAATGAGAACTAAACCCCCACTTTAACCCCTTGAATGTAAGTAATCGAACTATTTTTTTACAGCGTTTGATCCCTCTTGTGTTAATTAATCACTAAGTCAAATTCTATCCTGTTTCGTCAATTGGTGTGGGCGTGCATATAATAGCGATTACACCTACAAAATGGGTCCTATATACCACTGACTTTTTTTGTTTATATAGGCTTAATATATTGCAACAAGTTTGTAAACAATGAATGAAATTAATTTCCTTAAACTTACTGTTACTGCCATAATTAGTTACTGCCTAAATAAAACCAAAACTGCAGTACTGTAGTAGAATCTATGTTGAAGTCGTTTTATATATTTAATAAAGCGAGAGACAATTGTTTGTCTGCTAAATGGATCTGGAATCTCCGTCTAAGGATTTT